>JAULAV010008883.1:0-52466 GCA_030789695.1 Scilla litardierei
TTCATTTAATAAAAAGATCTGTAAAATGTCTGTTGGAACCGGGAGATCAACATCTTCAACTAAAAATAAGAGAAGACAAACTTAAGATATAATAATCATACCATTTACTTAAAAGATCCATATCTCTAATAAAATGTAGAAAATACCTTCGAGCTCAAAATAATTCCTAAAAAGTCTGTTGGAACCAGAAGATCGTCATATTCAACTAAAAAAATAATAGAAGACAAAAGTAGGCTATAAAATCATAAGATTTAATATAAAGGTTCATATCATACAGAATAAGTAGAAAATAGCGCAGAGCTCAGAAAAATCCTGTAAAAATGTCTGTCGAAAGCTGGAGATCGCCATCTTCAACGAAAAAAGTAAGAGAAGACAAAATTAGGCCAAAAATCATATCATTAAATAAAAAGATCGATATCTTCGAGAAAATGCAAAAAAAAAGCCCCGAGCACAGAAAAATCCGCAAAAATGTCCGTTGAAATAGAAACATCGTCATCTTCAACTGAAAAATAAGAGAAGATAAAATTAGACTACAAAAAGCATATCATTTGATAAAAATATCCGTACATTCCATAAAATGAAGAAAATAACACCTAGCTCAAAAAATCCGCAAAAATGTCGTTGTAACCGGGAGATCGCCATCTTCAACAAAAAATAGGGGACGACAAAATTAGGCTACAAAAATTCTATCATTTAATATAAAGATACATATCTTATCGAAAATAAGAAAATAACCCGTGGATAAGAAAAATCCGTAAAAATGTCCGTTAGAACCGAGAGATCGACGTCTTCTTCTGAAAAATAAGAGAAGAAAAAATTAGGCCAAAAATCATATTATTTAATAAAAGAATCATAATTTCCAGAAAAAGTAGACACTAGCCACGAAGTTAGAAAAATCCGCAAAAATATCCTTTGGAACCGGGAGATCACCATCTTCAACTGAAAAAATAAGGGAATACAAACTTAGGCTATAAAAATCATACCATTAAATAAAAAGATTCATATCTTTCAGAAAATATAGAAAACCGTCCGGAGCTCAGAAAAATCCGTAAAAATATCTGTTAGAACTGGGAGATCGACATCTTCAATGAAAAATTAAATGAAGACAAAATTAGGCCAAAAATCAATCATTTAATAAAAAGATTTATATCTTCCAGAAAATGTAGAAAAATCGCCCCGAGTTCAGAAAAATCCGCAAATAAGTCCGTTAGAACCGGCAGATCACCATAATTAACTGAAAATAATAGAAGACAAAATGACGCTACAAAAATCATATCATTTAATAAAAATATCCATATCTTTAGTAAAATATACAAAATAGACGAGCGAAAAAAATCCACTAAAATATCCGTTGGAACCGGAAGATAACCATATTCAACAGAAAAATAAGAGAACACAGAATTAGGCAAAAAAATCATATCATTTAATAAAATGATCCATATCATTAAGAAAATGTAGAAAATAGTCCAGATCTCAGAAAAATCTGCAAAAATTTCTATTTGAACCGAAAGATCGCCATCTTCAACAATAAATAAGAGAAGACAAAATAAGGCCAAAAAATCATATCATTTAATAAAAATCGAAATCTTTCAAAAATATAGAAAAATAGCCCCGAGCTAAAAAATAATCAAAAATGTCCGTTGGAACCAGGAGATCGCCATCTACAACTGAAAAAAATAAGAGAATACAAAATTTGGCCAAAAATCCTATCATTTAATAAAAAGATCTCTATCTTCCCGAAAATTTAGAAACATAGCATCGAGCTCAGAAAATATACGCAAAAATGTCCGTTGGAATTGGGAGATCACCATCTTCAATTGAAAAATAAGAAAAGACAAAATTTGGTTATAAAAATCATATCATTTAATATAAAGATTCATATCGTACAGAAAATGTACAAAAATAGCACGTAGCTCAGAAAAATCTGCAAAAATGTCCGTTGGAACCGCGAGTTTGCCATCTTCAACGAAAAAAGAGAAGACAAAATTTGGCCACAAAAACATATCATTTAATAAAAAATTTATATCTTATGGAAAATGTAGAAAATAACCCGGAGTTTAGAAAATCCATGAAAATTTCTGTTGGAACCGGAGATCGACATTTTCAACTAAAAAAATAAGAGAAGACAAAATTAGGCGATAAAAATCTTATCATTTAATAAAAAGATACATATCTTCAATAAACTTTAGAAAATAGCTCATATTTCAAAAAATTCCGCAAAAAGGTCAGTTGGAACCAGGAGATCGTTATCTTCAACAGAAAATAAGAGAAGACAAAATAAGGCCAAAAATCCTATCATTTTATAAAATGATCCATATCTTTAAGAAAATTTAGAAAATAGCCCAAACCTCAGAAAAATGCGCAAAAATGTCCGTTGGAATCAGTAGATCGCCATCATCAACAGGAAAATAAGAGAAGACAAAATAAGGCTATAAAAATCATCTCATTTAGTATAAAGATCCAAAATGTAGAAAATTGCCCAGACCTGAGAAAAATTGGCAAAAAGGTCTGTTGGAACAGGGAGATCGCCATTTTCAACAAAAATAATAAGAGAAGACAATATTAGGCCCAAAAATCATATTATTTAATAAAAAGATCCATATCTTCAAGAAAATATAGAAAATAGCCTCGATGTCAGAAAAATCTGCAAATATGTCTGATGGAATCGGGAGATCGCCATCTTCAACTTATAAAATAAGAGAAGACAAACATAGGCTATAAAAATCATCATTTAATAAAAAGATCAATATCCTTAATTAACTGTATAAAATAGCCCCGAGCTTAAAAAACCGCAAAAATGTCTGTTGGAAACAGGGGATCGTCATCTTCAACTGAAAAATAACGGAAGACAAACTTAGGCTATAAAAATCATATCATTTAATAAAAAGATCCATATCTTCCATAAAATATAGAAAATACTCCCCAGCTCAGAAAAATCCACAAAAATGTCTACTGGAGCCGGGAGATCGACATGTTCAACTGAAAAATAAGAGAAGACAAAATTTGGCTATAAAAATTATATCATTTAATAAAAAGAGCCATATGTTCCATAAAATATAGAAAATACCTTGAAGCTCAGAAAAATCCGCAAAAATGTCAGTTGGAACCAGGAGCTCGCCATCTACAACTGAAAAATAAGAGAAGATAAAATTAGGCCTAAAAATCATATCCTTTAATAAAAAGTTCGTTTCTTTCAAAAAATATAGAAAATAGTTCGGAGCTCTGAAAAATATGTAAATATGTCCGTTGTAACCGGGAGATCACCATCTTCAACTGAAAAAAGAACACAAAATTAGGCCAAAAAATCATATCATTTAATAAAAAGATTCATACTTTCATAAAATATAAAAAACAGCCCGGAGGCCTGAAAAATCCGTAAAACTATCCGTTGGAACGGGGAGATCGCCATCTTACACTGAAAAAAAGCAAGGACAAAATTAGGCCAAAAATCATACCATTTCATAAAAAATACTTATCTTATCGAAAATTAGTCCCAAGCTTAGAAAAGTCTGCAAGAATGTCCGTTGGAACCGGTAGTTCGCCATCTTCACCTAAAAAAATAAGAGAAGAAAAATGTAGGTTATAAAAATCAATCACTTAATAAAAAGACACATATCATCCATAAAATGTAGAAAATAACACAGAGCTCAAAAAAATTTGCAAAAATATCATCTGGAACCGGAGATCGACAGCTTCAACTGAAAAATAAGAGAACACAAAATTAGGCCAAAAATCAAATCATTTAATAAAAAGATCCATATCTTCTAGAAAATTTAGAAAATAGCCCCGAGGTCAGAATAATCTGCAAAAATGTTCGTTGGAATCAGTAGATCTCCATCTTCAGCAGAAAACTAAGAGAAGACAAAAATTGACCAAAAAGTCATATCATTTAACAAAAAGATCCATAACTTCCTGAAAATGTAGAAAATAGTCTCGAGCTCAGAAAAATCTGCAAAAATATCTGTGGAACTGGGTCATCGCCATCTTTAGCTGAATAATAAGAGAAGACAAAATTATGCTATAAAAATCAAATCATTTAATATAAATATCCATATCTTATAGATAAAGTAGAAAATAGACAGACGCTCAAAAAAATCCGCACAAATGTAAATTGGAACCGGGTAATCGTCATCTTCAACTGAAAAAAGAGAAGACAAATTTGGGCCAAAAAATCATATCATTTAATTAAAATATCCATATCTTCCAGAAAAGGTAGAACAATTGTCCCTAGCTAAGAAAGATCCGCAAAAATGTCTGTTGGGACGGGTAGATCCACATATTCAACTGAAAAATTAAGAGAAGACAAATGTAGACTATAAAAATCATATCATTTTATAAAATAATCATTATCTTTCATAAAGTATGGATAATAGCACCGAACTCATTAAAATACACAAAAATGTCAGTTGGAACTGGGAGATCGCCTTCTTTAACTAAAAAATTGGAGAAGATAAAATTAGGCCAAAAATCATGTCATTTAATAAAAAGATACATATATTCTAAAATTTTTAGAAAATAGCCCTGAGGTTAGAATAATATGTAAAAATGTACGTTGGAACCGTGGGATCGCCATCTTTAAGAGAAAAATAAGAGAAGACAAAATTAGACCATAAAAATCATATCATTTAATAGAAAGATCTATATCTTCCAGAATATGTTGAAAATAGCCTGGAGCATATAAAATCCGCAAAAATTTCCGTTGGAATTAAGAAATCACCATCTTCAACTGAAAAAATTAAGAGAAGTCAAACGTAGGCTATAAAAATCATATCATTAATAAAAAAGTTATATATCTTCCAGAAAATGTAGAAAACAGCACCGGGCTCAGAGAAATCCGTAAAACTTTTTGTTGGAACAGGGAGATCGCCATCTTCAACAAAAAAAATAAGAGAATACAAAACTAGGTTATAAAAATCATATCATTTAATATAAAGATTCATATCTTACAGAAAATGTAGAAAATAGTCATAAGCTCAGAAAAATCTGCAAAAATGTTCTTTTGAACCGAGAGATCGTCATTGTCATCTGCAAAATAGGGAAGTAAAAATTAGGCCAAAAATCATTTCATTTCATAGAGAGATCCATTTCTTTCAAAAAATGTAGAAAAACAGATTCAAGCTAAGAAAAATCCGCCAAAATGTCCATTAGAACCGGAAGATCGCCATCTTCAATGCAAAAAATAAAAGAAGACAAACATTGGCAATAAAAATCATATCATTTATAAAAATGAAGAAAATAGCACCGAGCTTATAAAAATCCACAAAAATATCCATTGGAACATGGAGAACGCCATCTTTAACTAAAAATAAGAGATGACAAAATTATGCCAAAAATCATATTATTTAATAAAAGATCAATATCTTCCAGAAAATTTAGAAAATAGTCCCGAGGTCAAAATAATAGCAAAATGTCCATTAGAAACGAGAGATCTTTATCTTCAACTTAAAAATAAAAGAAGACAAAATTAAGCCAAAAATCTTATCCTTTAATAAAAAGATCCATAACTTCTCGAAAATATAGAAAAATAGGCCCGAGCTCAGAAACATTCCCAAAAATGTCCATCGGAACCTAAAGATTGCCATTTTCAACTAAAAAAATAAAAGATGAAAAATTATGTTATAAAAATCTTATCATTTAATATAAAAATTCATATTATACAAAAATATCCGAAGTTTAAAAATCCGCACTAATGTCCATTGGAACAGGGAGATCGCCATCTTCAAATAAAAACAGAGAAGACAAAATTAGGCCAAATAATCATACTATTTTCTAAAAGATGCATATCTTCTAGAAAATATAGAAAAATAACCTCAACCTAAGAAAAATATGCAAAATTGTCTGTTGCAACCGGGAGATTGCCATCTTCAACTGAAAACATAAGAGAATACAAACGCAGTCTATAAAAAACATAGTATTTAATAAAAAGTTCTATATCTTCCATAAAATGTACCACAGATCTCAAAAAAATACGCAAAAATGTCCGTTGAAACCGAGAGATCGCCATCTTCAACTAAAAAAATAAGAGAAGACAAAATTAAGATATAAAGTCATATCATTTAATAAAAAGATCCATAACTTTCCGAAATTTAGAAATTATTCTGGAACTAAGAAAAATCCGCAAAAATGTTCGTTGAAACTGTGAGATCCACTTCTTAAACTTAAAAAAGAGAAGAAAAAATTAGGTCAAAAATCATATCATTTAATTAAAAGATGCATAACATCCCGGAAATGTAGAAAAATAGCCCCGAGCTTAGAAATATCGACAAAAATGTCCATTGAAACTGAAAGATTGCCATCTTCAACTGGATAATAAGAGAAGACAAAATTAGGTTATAAAAATCATATCCTTTAATATAAATATTCAAATCACACAGAAAACGTAGAAAATAGCTTGAAGCTCAGAAAAATCCGAAAAAATGTCTATTGGAACAGTAAGATCGACATCTTCAACTGAAATATAAAAGCAGCCAAAATTAGGCCAAAAATAATTTCATTTAATAAAAGATACATATCGACCCGAAAAGGTAGAAAATAGCACCGAGCTCAGAAAAATCCGCACAAATGTCCGTTGGAGCCGGGAGATCGCATTATTCAACTAAAAAAATAAGTGAAGACAAAATTAGGCCAAAAAATCATATCATCTAATAAAAAGATTCATATCTTCCAGAAAATGTAGAAAAATAGTCCTAAGCAAATAAAAATCCACAAAAATGTTCGGTGGAACCGGTAAATTGCGATCTTCACCTGAAAAAATAAGAGAAGAAAAATGTACGCTATAAAAATCATCTTATTTAATAAAAAGATACATATCTTCCATAAAATGCAGAAAATAGCACCGAGCTCGAAAAAATCTATAAAAATATCAGTTAGAACAGGGAGATCTCCATCTTCAACTAAAAAAAACAAGAAAAGTGAAATTTAGGCCAAAAATAAAATCATTTAATAAAAAGATCCATATCTTCCAGAAAATTTAGAAAATTACCCCGATGTCATAATTATCCGCAAAAATGTCCCTTGGAACCGGGATATCGCCTTCTTCAGCTGAAAAATAAGAGAAGACCAAATTTGGCCAAAAATCATATAATTTAAAAAAGATCCTTAACTTTCTAAAAATGTAGAAAAATAGTCACGAGCTCAGAAAAATCCGAAAAATGTCTGTTGGAAATGGAAGATCGCCATCTTCACCTGAAAAATAAGAGAAGATAAATTATGCTATAAAAATCATATCATTTAATATAGAGATCCATATCTTATAGATAATATTGAAAATAGCCTGGAGCTCAAAAAACCGCATAAATGTAAATCGGAACCGGGTGAACGCCATCTTCAACTGAAAAAAGAGAAGACAAGATTGGGCCAAAAAATCATATAATTTAATTAAAATATCCATATCTTCCCGAAAAGGCAGAAAAATAGTCCCAAACTAAGAAAAATCCGCACAATGTCTGTTGGAATGGGTAGAATGCCATCTTAACCTGAAAAAAATAAGAGAAGACAAATAATGTAGTCTATAAAAATCATATCATTTAATAAAAAGATCCTTATCTTTCATAAAAAATAGAAAATAGCACCGAGCTTATAAAAATCTGCAAAAATGTTTGTTGGAATCGGGGGATCGCCATCTTCAACTGAAAAATAAGAGAAGACAAAATTATGTCAAAAATCATATCATTAAATAAAAAGATACATATATTCCAGAAAATTTAGAAAATAGCCCCGAGGTCAGAATAATACGTAAAAATGTCTGTTGGAACCGGGAGATCGCCATCTTCAACAGAAAAATAAGAGAAGACAAAATTAGATCATAAAAATCGTATCATTTTATATAAAGATCCATATCTTGCAGAATATATAAAAATCATATTATTTAATATAAAGATTCATATCTTATAGAAAATGTAGAAAATAGCCCAAAGCATAGAAAAATTCAAAAAAGGTTTGTTGGAACCAGGAGATCATCATCTCCATCTGAAAAATAGAGAAGACAAAATTAGGCCAAAAATCATATCATTTCATTAAAAGATACATATCTTCAAGAAAATGTAGAAAAACAGACTCAAGCTAAGAAAAATCTGCAAAAATGTCTATTGGAACCGGGAGATCGCCATCTTAAACTGAAAAACAAAAAAAAAATAAGTGAAGACAAACGTAGGCTATATAAATCATATCATTTTAAAAAATGTAGAAAATAGCACCAAGCTTATGAAATCCGCAAAATTGTCAATTGGAACACGAAGATCGCGATCTTCAACTGAAAAATAAGAGAAGACAAAATTAGGCCAAAAATCATATCATTTAATAAAAAGATCCATAACTTCTAGAAAATTTAGAAAATAGTCCCAGGTCAGATTAATACGCAAAACCGTTGGAAACGGGAGATCGCTATTTTCAACTGAAAAATAAAAGCAGACAAAATTAGGCCAAAATCACATCATTTAATAAAAAGATCCATAACTTCTCGAGAATTTAGAAAAATAACCCTGAACTCAGAAAAATCCATAAAAATGTCCCTTGGAACAGGGAGATCACCATCTTCAACTGAAAAATAAGAGAAGACAAAATTAGATTATAAAAATCATATCATTTAATATAAAGATCATTTAATATAAAGATTCAAATTATACAAAAATATAGAAAATAGTTCAGAGCTCAAAAAAATCCGCACAAATCTCCATTGTAATCGGAAGATCACCATCTTCAAATTAAAAAGAGAGAGGACAAAATTAGGCCAAAAAATCGTATCATTTCATAAAAGTATATATCTTCTAGAAAATGTAGAAAAATAATTTCATGCTAAGAAAAATCTGCGAAAATGTCCATTGAAACCGGGAGATCGCCATCTTCAATTGGAAAAATAAGAGAATACAAACATAGGATATAAAAATAATATTATTTAATAAAAAACTATATCTTTCAAAAAATATAGAAAATAGCACCGAGCTCAAAAAAATACGCAAAAATGTTCGTTGGAACCGGGAGATCGCCATCTTCAAGTTATAAAATAAGAGAAGACAAAATTAGGCTATAAAAATTATATCATTTAATAAAAAGATCAATATCCTCCAAAATATGTAGAAAATAGCATGGATCTCAGAAAATTCCGCAAAAATTGGAACCAAGAGATTGCCATCTTCGACTGAAAAAATAAGAGAAGACAAAAATAGGCTATAAAAATAATTTCATTTAATAAAAAGTTCTGTATCTTATGTAAAATGTAGAAAATAGCACCGAGCTCAAAAAAATCTGCAAAATTGTTCGTTAGAACCGGGAGATTGCCATCTTTAACTAAAAAATAAGAGAAGACAAAATTAGGCTATAAAATCATATCATTTAATATAAAGATTTATATCTTACAGAAAATGTAGAAAAAATCCCGAAAAAATCCGTAAAAATATTCGTTGGAACTGGGAGATCGTTTTCTTCATCTGAAAAGGAGAAAATACAAAATTTGGCAAAAAAATCATATAATTTCATTAAAAGATCCATATCTTCCAGAAAACGTAGAAAAACAGTGTCATGTTAAGAAAAATCTGCAAAAAGGTCCACTGGTACCGGGAGATCGCCATCTTCAACTAAAAAAACAAGAGAAGACAAACATAGTCTATAAAAATCATATAATTTATAAGAATGTAGAAAATAGCACCGAGCTTATAAAAATCCTCAAAAATGTCCGTTGGAACAGGGAGAACGTCATCTTCAACTGAAAAATAAGAAAAGACAAAATTAGGCCAAAAATCAAATTACTTAATTAAAAGATCTATATCTTCCAAAAAATTTCGAAAATAGTCCTGAGGTTAGAATTATACGCAAAATGTCCGTTAGAAACGGGAGATCTCTATCTTCAAGAAAAAAAATTAAAAGAAGACAAAATTAGGCTAAAAATCATATAATTTAATAAAAAGATCCACAACTTCTCGAAAATGTAGTAAAATGACACCGAGCTCAAAAAAATCCACAAAAATGTCCCTTGGAACTGGGAAATCGCCATCTTCAACTGAAAAATAAAAAATGACAAAATTTGGTTATAACAATCATATCATTTAATATAAAGATTCATATTATACAAAAAATATAAAAAATAGCTCATAGCTCAAAATAAATCCGCACAAATGTCCATCGGAACCAGGAGATTAGGCCAAAAAAGAGATCCCCATCTTCAAAGTAAAAAAGGAGAAGACAAAATTAGGCCAAAAATCATATCATTTTATAAAAAGATACATATCTTCCAGAAAATACAGAAAAAAAGCAGAGAAGACAAGCTTAGTATACGATAATCGTATCGTTTAAGAAAAAGAACCAAAAAATGTCTATTGGAACCGTGAGATCGCCATCTTCAACTGAAAAATAAGAGAAGACAAACTTAGGATATAATAATAATATCATTTAATAAAAAGATACATGTCTCCAATAAAATGTAGAAAATAGCCCCAAGCTCAGAAAAATTCCTAAATATGTTTGTTGGAATTGGGAGATCACCATTTTCAACTGAAAAATATAAGAAGACAAAATTAGGCTATAAAAATCATAAGATTTAATATAAAGATTCATATCTTTTAGAAAATGTACAAAATAGCCCAGATCTTATGAAAATGCACAAAATGTCTGTTGAAACCGGGAGATCGCCATCTTCAACAAAAAAAAGAGAAGACAAAATAAGGCAATAAAATTATCTCATTTAGTATAAAAATCTATGTCTTACAAAAAATGTAGAAAATTGCCCGGAGCTAAGAATTATTGGCAAAAAGGTCTGTTGGAATCGTGAGATCGTAATATTCAACGAAAGAAAATAAGAGAAGACAAAATTAGGCCCAAAAATCATATTATTTAATAAATAGATCCGTATCTTCTTGAAAATATAGAAAATAGGCTCGATGTCAAAAAATCCGCAAAATTGTCCGTTGGAACCGGGAGATCGCCATCTTCATCTTAAAAATAAGAGAAGACAAACTTAGGCTATAAAAATCATCATTTAATAAACAATAAATATCCTCAATTAACTGTATAAAATAGCCCCGAGCTAAAAAACCACAAAAATGTCCGTTGGAAACATGAGATCGCTATCTTCAACTGAAAAATAAGAAAAGACAAACTTAGGCTATAAAAATCATATCATTTAATAAAAAGATGCATATCTTCCATAAAATATAGAAAATAGCCCCCAACTTAGAAAAATCTGCAAAAATGTCCGTTGGAACCGGGTGAGCGCCATCTTCAACAAAAAAATAAGAGAAGACAAAATAAGGCCCAGAAATCATATCATTTATTAAAATGATCCATATCTTTTAGAAAATGTAGAAAATATCAGAGATATTGGAAAAATCCGCAAAAATTTCAGTTGGAACTGGAATATCGCCATCTTCAACTGAAAAATAAGAGAAGACAAAATTAGGATATATAAATTATATTGTTTAATATAAAGATCCCATGTCTTACATAAAATGTAGAAAATCGTCCGGAGCTAAGAAAAATTCGCAAAAAGGTCCGTTGGAACCGAGAGATCGCCATATTCAACGAAAAATATGAGTAGACAAAATTAGGCCCAAAAATCATATCATTTAATAAAAAGATCCATATCTTCTAGAAAATATAGAAAATTGGCTCATGGTCAGAAAAATCCGCAAAAATGTCCGGTGGAACCAGGAGATCGCCATCTTCAACTAAAAAATAAGAGAAGATAAACTTAGTCAATAAAAATCATCATTTATTTAAAAGATTCATATCCTCAATTAACTATATAAAATAGCCCCGAGCTCAGAAAAATCCGCAAAAATGTCCGTTGGAAATAGGAGATTGCCATCTTCAACTAAAAAATAAGAGAAGACAAACTTAGGCTATAAAAATCATATCATTAAATAAAAAGATCCATATTTTTGCTAAATATAATTCCTAAAGAAGCATCAACCCATGGTGAGAAAACAACCCGAAACATCTGGCGCCATCTTTGGGAACGAGTCAACACCCACGTTGTCAACTACACCGATGATGACTTGTTCTAATAATCAAATTATATGATTCATTACCTGGAGCTATGCGGGCCAGGATCCTTTCAATCGACTTTTCGGTGGCCCCGCTCTCTCAAGCATGATGCATCGCCTTCAACACCAAATTACAGGATGCCGTGTTGGGGGAGATCACATATTCCCTTACTGCGATAGCCAAATCCAGAAGCTCCCCTACCGAGTAACTAGTTGGGAACCTAAAATACTCCTTGAAGTCTCTCGAAATGGAAGCATTCTTGCCGGAGTTCGGGGATCTGCTAGCGGTTGTGGCTATCCGTTCTGCTCTTTCGATCTCCATCACGTGGTCGACCAGCTGGAGGCCCTCAACATCGCCATCATTGCTACCGGTGACTGGGCCCTACCAGATCAACTCGAACTCTTATAGCCCCTCTGATCTCGCATCTTGGAACGGCTCCATGCTCGATTTCAACGTGATCCCTATCGGAATCCCCTTGCCTTGGATTCCCAGGGCGCCCACCATTCTCTCCTTCTCTCTGGAGCTAAAGAGAAATTGAGAGAATATGTCAATGTAGAGTCTATGCTCATGGTTTCATTGTTTCTTTAAGGTCTGTGCTCATGACTGTGGGGGATCTTGATTAGTGCTCCAACATCAGCAAACACAAAGAGGGATACATGAGGGAGAAGAGAGGTTCGTGTGGTAGGGGTGATTAAAGCTACGATGCTGCCTCCGATGCATCTTCTTGGGACCTCGAAAGATCATTCAGGGTTGAAGACCACATTTGGTCCATATACTCATCGATGGACCAAATCGGTATACCTCAGATCTCCCCAGTGAACGGCGACCAAATCTGTCTGTTGCGGTTACGGTATCGGAGAGGTCACTGGCTACTTCATCGACATGCTCAATAAGCACCACCGCTCTATGACCCCCTCCAGCATCACATCCCCGGTAGCCTCTTCCTTCCATCGAGATCTAGGTTTTGGACATTAGACCCTCCAACCGTAAGCTGTCGCCTCTCCTGTCCTTCACCATCGCCTTCATCACCATCCACTATACCCCGCATCTCCACCAAAGAAGCGGGATGCCAACGGCCATGGGTACCTCCAGCTGAACCCGATAGAGAGGTGATAGCATCCAAGCTCGTCGAAAAAGGACCGGGGGTAAGCAACGGCATCGATGATGGCCTTTGGGAGGTCTTGTTGGGCCCGTCCTCACACCCATCATCCAGATTCCCTCTGTGACTTTCACCTTCAAGCCCTTTGATCATGATGGATCAGACGAAGCTGACGGGGACCCCAAGCCCCAATGCTTCCAGAGCACTCCAGGCGCTTGAAGTCACCTACGAAGCAGAATGCAGTTTCTTTTGACCACAATCAACGCATGTCATGTTCATATGATTTCGACTACGGATCTTATGGCCAATGGGAAGACAAAGTCGCTGCCATGAGAGTTCAGAACTGGTATGAATCTCGTTCTCCCCGCTCATCCCATCTCGGAGTTCTTGACAAATTCGGGGACGTCGGTCGGGGAGGGGAAGCTGATGGCAACCGTCCAAGTGAAGCTCAACAGCCGGCACCTGATCTACAACCTTCTTGACACCGGGCGGCCTCCCATGCGCACAGTCCTCCTTAAATTCGACCAGCTCTGCATCTACCCTTGTCAAAAAATACTCCAGCGTCATCTCGTTACCGTCGATCTCCCTCCACGGCACGTCAACCTCAACCATCGCTAGTCGCCATGCTACCCTGCCTCAAGATCGTCTCCAGTGACGTATACCCTCCATCGGATCGACAATGTTCATTGATCCGAGTAATTTGAGGGAGAAGACGAAGAACTGACGAGTAATATCGGAGGTCACCAGTGAGGACAACGCTATCATCCTAGACAATGCCATCTCTCTTCATCGACATCTGTCTGTCAGTCACAGTGTTCCCTGTCCTCCCCCTTCATCGCCAACATCAAGCTCCTCAACACCTTGTTCGTAGGTGAATTCAATGATCGGAGTCTAAAGGAGAAGGGAATTTCTTAGTGCTACGGACAAATCTACTGTGACTGGAGAGCCAAAGTCGGTCCCCATATGGAGGTGGAATGCGATCGCAATTTGAAGATCAAGCCGGTTGAGATTATCCACCTCCACCATCTATACCATCACGTGCCTGGGACGCGATTTCGCCAAGCGGGTCGACGAGTGATCAACCAGGGGCTTGCTTGCATCCTGTCTTCAGAGCTGTCATCTCGAAGCTCAAGGTGCCGGAATTGGGGAGATGCCAAGCCCAAGGGCTTCATGCCAAGCTGCCGATTCCACCAAGCTCTTTCCAGTCTAAAGACAAGAACCGATGGGAGCCACCTCAGATTGTACATCCCACACCACACGGTATTAACGTCGCCCTCACCTCCACTTTCAAGAAGAAGAGCACGCCAAGGCTGCACGCGTCAGAGACGTGCATCTAGACAAAATTTTGGTGATCGTTAAGAAAGCTGATTTCCTCTGAGTATTCGTGAGGAGATCTGCCAATGAGTCTTTTACTATCAGGGACGCCACCTGCAGAATATAATTCGACTATACCAGGCTGACCCACCCATGAGGAGGCCGACCAGCGAGGCCGACCGACCCATTCATGAGGAGGCCGACCAGCAAAGCCGACTGACCAAGAAGGGGGCCGACCATACCAGGCCGACCCATCCAGGAGGAGGCCGACCATACCAGGCCAACCCATCCAGGAGGAGGCCGACCAGTCGACCAGCCGACCAGTCGAGACTGACCGATCTAGGAGGAGGCCGATCATACCAGGCCGACCCATCCAAGAGAAGGCCGACCAGACGAGGCCGACCGACCCAGGAGGAGGCCGACCAGACGAGGCCGACCCATCTAGGAGGAGGTCGACCATGACGAGCTGCCAATGGCATAGCATGCCCCTGTCCAAACCAACCGAGCTAGTGGACCTACCCCAGTCCGAGCCTGCAGACAATCCTAAAGGTCACATGACTTGCGCCAATACGATTAAATTTCTGACGACTCGAGTTTCCCACCTTTCAGGGCAAACCCGGGCCGCAGAGGGGGCAAAGATAGTGCACACGGGAGGACCAGTACTACCTCTAACTTCCAAGCTCCCCAAATGGTACAAAAACTCAGGCAGTGGCACAGAACCTCCGCTGACCATACTGGAGCTTGAGCTAAAACTAGGAACCAGACAAGACCTGGAGTCGGTTGGGAGGCTGGCGCAACTCCCCCAACAGCCGACCCGTACGGTTTGCCGTAAGGCTGGGGGAAACTCCCCCAACAGGTCGACCCATCGGTTTGCCGTAAGGCTGGGGCAACTCCCCCAGTAAGTCGACCAAACCTGTATCAGTTGTAAGGCTAGGGGCAACTCCCCCAGATGGTCGATCTGTCGATCGACTGTAAGACTGGGGGTAGCTCCCCCAGCAGGACAGATCGTAAGGCTGGGGACAACTCCACCAACAGACCGACCACATCGACCGTAAGGCTGGGGTCAACTCCCCCAGCAGACCGATCACTCGATCAACTGTAAGACTGGGGATAGCTCTCCCAGCAGGCCAATCGACCCGTCGATCGTAAGGTTGGGGGCAACTCCCCCAGCAGACTGACCACATCGACCGTAAGGCTGGGGCAACTCCCCTAGCAGGTCGATCACTCGATCGACTGTAAGACTGGGGGTAGCTCTCCCAATAGGCTGATTGACCCGTCGATCATAAGGTTAGGGGCAACTTCCCAAGCAGAGCGACCATATTGACCATAAGGCTGGGGCAACTCTCCCAGCAGGCCGATCACTCAATCGACTGTAAGACTGGAGGTAGCTCTCCCAGCAGGCCAATCGACCTGTCAATCGTAAGGCTGGGGGCAACTCCCCTAGCAGACTGACCACGTCGACCGTAAGGCTGTGGGCTACTCCCCCAACAGGCCGATCACTCAATCAATCATAAGGCTGGATGTAACTCCCCCAGCAGACCAACCATGTTGACTGTAAGGCTGGGGCAACTCACCCAGCAGGTCGACCACCCATCGACCGTAAGTCTGGGGGTAACTTCCCCAGCAGGCCGACCAACCTGTCGTCCATATGGCTGGGGCCAACCCCCACAGCCAACCAACCAGTCCAGTTTTCTGTAAGGCTGGGGGCCACTCTCCCAGCAGGCCGACATCTTCTCGTCGACCGTAAGTCGTGGGGGCACTCCCCCAGCTGGTCGACCCACTCATTCGCCGACCGCAAGTCGGGGGGGCGCCCCCCTCGCAACCGAACGAATCTCAGACCGACCAATTATTACTGCCAGCCGACTTTGCAAGTCAAACCAATCTTACAAAAGGAGCCACTCCTCCCTCTTATACTACATCTCCTGACCTCAACCTCAACAATGATAGAGCTCGGAAAATGGGGACAATTGATACAACCATTTTGACTGGGCCCAGAGGAGGCGAGTCAACCATGACTAGTCAACCAACCTGCTACAGCCTTGGGCTCTGGCCCAAAGACCTCATGGGCAGGTCGTGCTTCTCAACCCGAGATGAAGGCTCAAAAGACCGTCCACTTTCCATAGTGGAGGAAATCGCTCCCCCAAACCGATGGAGCACTCGCCAATTATGGCAGCCACTCAATGCCATCACTCCAATAATCATGGCCCACTTTCATGGCATTCATCCCCTCATCAAACGGGTGCAATTATGGGGGTCAAGTAGCATGTCCCCATCAATAACGGTAAAAGGTCTCATTTTGGCCTATTACAATGGGGGGATGACATGCCTATATGAAGGCAAGAGATGCATCATCTCAAAGGGGATCTCTGAGATCTACAACGGAGGTATCACAAACTAACTCTTACACCTTCTTCCACTGAAAACATTCTCTCCTCCATAGCTTGGCTCGAGGATTCGTCCTTGGTCTCTCTATGAACCAAGTTCGATCCCATCGAGCATCCTTCAGACTAGATCTGACTTTGGCATCGGAGGGGACCCGGTCGGAACCAATGTCCGACCCCCCTAACGAGCTTCTTTGTTTTGCAGATCGAAGGAGACATCACCACCACAGAAGCTTCCCTTCGGCGTCCCGTCGCTTGGATCCTAACACCCTCTTGCCAGAGCCCGTGCGTCCGATCGATCCCGGAGATCATCGTCCTGTCGAAGCTACCCTTCGGCACACTGAAGCACATATCCACGTCTTCCAACTCAAGTGAACGCGTGACCAACTGACTCCAAAGGCCGTCCCTGCCTCACGTGACAACGACGACCTCCGGACCTCCAGACTATCAACTTGTGGTAAGAAAACACCCCGAAACAGTTTTTATAAATATCAAAACAGAATAAACTATTTAATAGCTGAAAATATCAAAATAGAAAGTGATTCTAGATTACCAAAAGTATGCATATTAAGGCCATCGTGAAGTAAGTGTTAGGTGCAACCAAGAAAGCCAATAAGCCCACAATAGATTTGACCAACTCATTAGAATTAACATCAAACCCATGATTAAAACTTGAGCTTTCACAAAGTTGATCAAATGTATAACGTGTATTCATATTGTCAAAAATAGAACAAGGTACAAATATCACAGCATGTAATTCACACAACCAAAATAATGACAAAATATGTTTTTATCTATTGATCCATTTCGCCGCGACTTTAATAGAATAAACAAGCACAAGCTCATAAACATTAACGACTAACAATGCAAACTGTCGCAGCCATAAGCACTAGATCTTAACAAATTTTTTTTTAAAACAACTAAAGATCAAATCAGAGCGAACAAATAGAGTCAATACCTTATAGGCGCTGGTGAGTCGATCTCCGCTCTCTCCGATCAATACGTTGAGCACCAGCTTCTGCACCTTGATCTCCCTCATTGGATTAGCTATCTTCTTCTTCGAAGCCTTTTTAAAAACGGAACAAATCAAATGAGACAGACGAATCCAAAGATCAAAGAGAGAAATCTAAAGATTGAAACATGAGACAGAAGAAAAACAAGAACAATCACCATTGCGCTCAGCTTGGGGTGAGGCAGCATGAGAAGAACGAGAAGAATAAAAGAGAATGCTATGAGACTAATAAACCCTAACCCTGAGGAGGAGCATATTATACGAGGGATGCTCGCGAGGTCTATTGTGGAGAAAACTTTACAGGGTATGTGATTACATCCGTCCGATGTAGATCATACGGTCTGAAGGGGCATGAAACTTTAACTGGTCTATTTTCTTACATGGGCCACGATTAGGCCAATATCGGGTCAAATGCTTTATAAATTAGGATCCCAACTAAACTAATGATTTGGGCGAAATTTGTAGATATTGGTTATCAAAAAAGTTGTAAAAATTCGGTCAAGATTAATATTTACAACTATTCACGGAAAAAATTATAATAACCATTTTTTAAAACTATCCACGAAAAAAGTTGTAATAAACATTTTTTACAACTTTCAGAGAGAAAAAAGTAGTGGTGTCCAAATTAACATTTACAACTATTCACAAAAAAGTTGAAATTTCCATTTTTACAACTATCCACGAAAAAAGTGGAAATAAACATTTTTTACAACTTTCAGAAAAAAGTTGTGGTGTCAAAATTAACATTTACAACTATTCATGAAAAACTTGTAATAACCATTTTTTACAAATATCCAAAAAAAAGTTGTAAAAAACATTTTTGACAACTTTCAGAGGGAAAAAAGTTGTCGTATCAAAATTAACATTTACAATTATTCACGAAAAAAGTTGTAATAACCATTTTTAAGCTATCCAAGAAAAGTTGTAATAAACATTTTTTAAAACTTTCAGAAGAAAAAAGTTGTGGTAAACATTTATTACAACTACCAAAATAGAAACGTTGCCCCATGAAACTTGTAAATGCCTAGTTTTGTTTTAGTGAAAATTAGGCTATAAAAATCATATCATTTAATATAAAGATTCATATCATACAGAAAATGTAGAAATGGCTCGGAGCTTAGAAAATCCGAAAAAATGTCCGTTGGAACCGAGAGATCGCCATCTTCAATTGAAAAATAAAAGAAGACAAAGTTGGGCGATATGATATTTTTATTAAATGCAGGTCTCGTACTTTTATCCTTCGTCCATCAGGTGTCCCTTGATAACTTTAAAAATTCCGAGGACGGAATTTTTGTAAGGTGGGTAGGATGTAACGACCACTATTCTGATGTACGTATTACGTACGTATTTTATTATTGTCTGTATTTTGCACTTTGATTTTATTTGTATTTTTCCTTAGCTCAGACGCATGACCGGACCCCGTATTTGCGACCCTCTCAAAGGCACAATCGTTCCGGTATTTTCTTTGTAATTTTTGGACGTCTGGGGGCGAAATTCTATATCTGGTTATTATTATTACTTATATATATTAATATACTTTATTTTCAATTCAACTTTTTGAATCTGTGGGATGTAACGTTTTAAATTCTAAGCCGGATCCTAATCTTAACTAACTGATTTATTAAGAACAAAAATTTTAGCTAATTATTATTTGATTATATTCTAACCTATATTACCCTAAAAAATTGCATGCGAACCTTTCCCCACTCACCACGTTCACCCCATGCAGGCGGTAACCGCACCCCCGTATCTCTTCCCCTAACCACCCCGCACGTCGCTTCCACATTCGCCCTTCTTGTTCTTCTCCTTCTCCTTAAAACCCAACACACGACCACCTCGTCTCATACCCTGAACGAGCCTGCAACCCTCTCCCTTCTTCCGTCGCTGGCAACCCAAAAACCCAGGGCAATTTCTTTTTCCTCTTCAAAACGCAACACCCAAAACTCAGCCCTTCATCTCGCCGCCCCTCTCTGACTTCAACCCAACCTCAGGTGCCTCCCCTTTCCTTTACTCCCCTTCGACGATGACTAGCGAGCCCACGCCCCCTCGAGGCTCCCTGGGCCCACGCCGCTCCGACTTTCCCTCACCGCCGCCACCCACGCACCACCTCGGCCCCCGAGCGAAACCTTGTCGCCGCAGCTGCCCTCGCGCACGCAACCCCCTCTTCCGATCTCCGATGCCTTCCTCTCCTCCGACCCGCAGCCCACTCTTCTTCATGCACGTCGCGCCCTGTTCCTCATCTTCTCTGAGCACCAACGCCGTGACATCCCCTCCAACCACGGCCGTCTTCCACCCTGATCGCCAACGCCCCTGCCCTACCGTCGATCTTCTACCATGCCCCTGTAGATCTGCCACCGCCTGAGACTTCCATCCTCAAGCTGCCACCTTGCCTCTTGCCCTGCCCTCTCTCCCCACTGCCCGCTCGAGCTCTGACGAACTCACCACGCGCGCCAACCTTCAACCCCACCTTCACCGTGCCTTCCTCCGGCCAGTGCCGTCGAACCCGACACCGCCATCCGTCTACAGGCCAACGTCATGGAGAAGCACACACAAGAGCAACGAGTGCATGCATGTTATAAGTTTATATACCATATACCTAAGTTTCATATGGTAACAGTACTTCACCATATTCATTGTTATGATTGTAGTGCTAGTATCATTTACGTGGAATACTAATGTGTTAGGACGGTTACATTTACACATTATTGGTTAAAGACTTGTAAACGTGTATAGATGAGTTAATTTAAATCGTTATTATAAATTAGATTTTTAATTAGCTTAATCACCGCTTAACTTAATATCACGAAATCCGTTGATGCAGATATGTCGCGTTTTTCCTACAGTTGCTTGGACGCCCAACATTCGCATCGCGTCAGGCAAGTATAATATTTTCTACAACTTTCAAAGGCGCAAGTACTTTTATCATAATTAAACCCTCCTAAGATAACATACATCTCCAAATGTCAAGTAACAACTTTTATAATCGAAATAGTTTTAATGGATCCTGTTGATATGCTGGTTCGTTTTAGTCCCTTAAACAATGCACATGAAATGCTATCTTTCCATGTTTTTCCATTTATTATGTGATGTGCACTCTAATGAGATGTGATAATGGGCCTTCGGGCATTTTACGGAACGTTGGGCATTCGGGCATATACGGACTATTGGGCCTTCGGGCATTACAGATATTGGGCCCGCGGGGCATTTACGGAATGTTTGCCATACGACAAACATTGAACTACGGATACACTTATGGACACTTTGGGTGGGGTAGTCCAATGTAGTAGAGGTCGGAATGCTGGATTGCACTCTATTGGTGAACTTGACCGACACCTGGCCGGGTCGGTAAGTATAGAGCCACAGGTAGCACCCGTTGGCTTGGGTGTAATGCTAGTCACTTCCCCCTCAGACACTGGGCTTGTTACTAGATAGGGATTGATTGATGCACTCTTTTATCCTTGTTGATGATATTGTGCAACCTGCTAAACTTATTGCTATGCTTATTGCCGTACGCACACTTCACATTCTTATTGTTGTACACACTACACTTGCCATTCTTATTGTTGTACACACTACACTTGCCATTCTTATTGCAGTACACACTACACCTTGCCATGTTCGTTACTTTGCACACCACACTTCGTCTGCCCACTACTTTACACACTACACGATGTTATGCTCACATGTTCTCTGTGCTGCCATGTTTCATCTTATTGGAATCATATTGCATCATTCATCCCTAAAGCTTTGTAAACTATATTATCTTGCCAAGGGTCCTTTTTATTACTAACGTTTTAAATCTTGCCGTGTGACCCTTGCTGACGTATATTTCCTTGTCTATCTTGTGAAATATACGTTAGATTTTGAGCAGAGTTCACTGAAGAGTTACTTGGAGACTGATTGCAGAGACCAAGAGAACTAGGAGCACGAGACCCACTGCTGAGGGCGACATACTCTTCGCAGTTTTGCTAAAGTTTAATATTCGTTGTTATATTTCGTTCAGGTGTATTTTAAATTCCATGTAACTGTTGTAATGGCCATGCTAGGTCTTAATTCTTTGTGTACATGTAATCTGGAAGTTAAAGTATAATGACATCATTTTGTTGTTTCGATTATTCGCAAGCAAGACCTTGCCAAGTAGTCATACAAAGACGCTTATTGGGTTGGGGCTTCACCACTCCAGCCCATGCGGACCCGCTCGCGTCTTCGCTCCCAAGTATAATGGGAAGCGGTGCGTGACAGGTTTTAGTGGTGGCCCATGCAGGTCTCGAACCTGCGACCTTCGCGTTATCATTTAATAAAATCATATCATTTAATAAAAATATACATATTTTCCTTAAAATGTAGAAAATAACATCGGGCTCAGAAAAATCACACAAATGTCCATTGGAACTGGGAGATCGCAACATTCAACTGAAAAAAAGAGAAGACAAAATTAGTCCAAAAAATCATATCATTTAATAAAAAGATTCATATCTTCCAAAAAATGTAGAAAAAAAGCCCAAAGCTAAGAAAAATCTGCAAAAAATGTCTGTTGGAACATGAAGATCGCCTTCTTCAACCGAAAAAAATGAGAAGACAAAATTAGGCTATAAAAATCCTGTCATTTAATAAAGAGATCCATATCTTTAATCAAATGTAGAAAATAGCCTGGAGCTTGAAAAAATCCGCAAAAATGTCCGTTGGAACTTGGAGATCTCCATCTTCATCCAGAAAATAAGATAAAAAATCATATCATTTAATATAAATATTCTTATCTTCCAGAAAGTGTAGAAAATAACACCAAACTCAGAAAAATACGCAAAAATGTCCGTTGGTACCGAGAGATCGACATCTTCAACTGAAAAATAAGAGAAGACATAATAAGGCCAAAATATCATATCATTTAATAAAATGATACATATCTACCAAAAAAGTGGAAAATAGACATGAGTTCAGAAAAATCCGCAAAAATATCTGTTTGAACCGTAAGATCGCCATCTTCAACTAGAATATAAGAGAAGACAAAATTAGGCTAGAAATCATATCATTTAATGAAAAGATCGCCTTCTCCAACTGGAAAATAAGAGAAAACAAATTTAGGCTATAAAAATCATATCAATTAATAAAAAGATCCATATCTTTTATAAAATGTAGAAAATAGCACCAAGCCCAGAAAATGATATATAAAAAGTCTTATCAGTTGAAGATGGAGATATCCCGGTTACTACGAACATTTTTATAGATGAAGATGGTGTTTCCCAGTTCAAAATTTTGTCTTCTATTATATTTCAGTTCTAGATGGCGATTTCCCAATTTCAACGGACATTTTAGCCTAATTTTGTCTTCTCTGACATTATTTACTAAAACAATCCACATCTTCAAAAAAATATGAAAATAGCCCGGATTTCAGAAAAATCCGCAAAAATGTTCGTTGGAACCGGGAGATCGCCATCTTCTTTCGAAATATAGGAGAAGACAAAATAAGGCCAAAAATCATATCATTTGATAAAATGATCGCCATCATCAACTGGAAATAAGAGAAGACAAAAGTAGGCAACAAAAATCATATAAATTAATATAAAGATCGTTATCTTCCAAAAAAAGAAAATAGCCCCGAGCTCAGAAAAATACGCAAAAAATTTCGTTAGAACCGAGAGATCGCCATCTTCAACTGAAAAATAAGCGAAAACAAAAATAGGCTATAAAATCATATCATTTAACATAAAGATCCGTATCTGCCAGAAAATGTAGAAAATTGTTCGGGGTTCAGAAAAATCCGCAAAAATGTCCGTTAGAACCGGAAGATCGCCATCTTTAACGAAAAAAAATAAGAGAAGACAAAATTAGTCCCAAAAATCATATCATTTAATAAAAAGATACATATCACATCATTTAATAAAAAGATACATATCTTCCAGAAAATAGCTCCGAGCTAAAAAAATCCTAAAAAATGTCTGTTGGAACCAGGAGATCGCCATCTTTAACTAAAAAAATAAGAGAGGACAAAATTAGGCTACAAAAATCAAATCATTTAATAAAAAGATTTATATCTACAATAAAATGTAGAAAATAGCCCCGACGTCAAAAAATCCACAAAAATGTCTTTTGGAACCGGGAGATCGCCATATTCAACTGAAAAATAAAAGCAGACAAACTTAGGCTATATAAATCATATCATTTAACAAAAAGATAAATATTTTCCATAAAATTTAGAAAATAGCCCCGAGATAAAAAAACCCGCAAAAAAATCCGTTGGAAACATGATATCACCATATGTAACTGAAAAATATGAGAAGACAAACTTAGTTTATAAAATCATATCATTTAATAAAATGAACCACTTCTTCAATAAACTGTAGAAAATATCATGAGCTCAGAAAAATCTGCAAAAATGTCTGTTTGAACCAGGAGTTCGGCCATCTTCAAATAAAAAAATAAGAGAAGACAAAATTAGGCCAAAAATCATATCATTTCATAAAAAGATCCGTAACCACCAGAAAATGTAGAAAAATAGTTCTGAGCTAAGGAAAATCTACAAAAAATGTCCGTTGGAACCGGGAGATCGCCATGTACAACTGAAAAATAAGAGAAGACAACATTAGGCTACAAAAATCATTTCATTTAATAAAAAAATTCATATCTTCAATAAAATGTAAAAAATTGCCCTGAGCTCAGAAAAATCCGCAAAATGTCCATCAGGAGATCGTCATCTTCAACTGAAAAATAAGAGAATACAAAATTGGTCCATAAAAACCATATCTTTTGATATAATATCCATATCTTCAATAAACTGTAGAAAATTGCTCGGAACACAAAAAATCCGCAAAAATGTCAGTTGGAACCGGGAGATCGCCATTTTCAAGTTAAAAATAAGAGAAGACAAAATTTGACCTTAAAATCATATCATTTAAAATAACGATCCATATTTTCCTGAAAATGTCGAAAATAGCCCGTAGCTAGAAAAATAACGCAAAAATATCTGTTGGAATCGGGAGATGGCCTTTTGTAATATGAAAATAAGAGAAGACAAAATAAGGCCAAAAATCATATAATTTAATAAAACGATCTATATCTTCCAGAAAATGTGGAAATTAGACTGGAGCTGAGAAAAATCCACAAAAATGTATGTTGAAATCGGGAGATTGCCAACTTCAACTGAAAAATTAGAGAAGTCAAAACTAGCCCAAAAATCATATCATTTAATAAAAAGATCTATCTTTCAGAAAATGCAGAAAGGAACCACGAGCTCAGAAAAATCCACAAAAAATGTCCGATGGAACCGGGATATCGCCATCTTCAACTTAAAAATAAGAGACGGTAGAATTAGGCAATAAAAATCATTTCATTTCATATAAAGATTCATATCTTACAGCAAATTTAGAAAATGGCCCGTAGTTCATGAAACTCATCAAATGTGTCCGTTGAAACAGAGATATCGTAGTCTTTAACTGAAAAATAAGAGAAGACAAAATTAGGCCAAAAAATCATATCATTTAATCAAAAGATCCATATATTTTAGAAAATGTTGATAAAATCCGCAAAAATGTCGGTTAGAACCAGGAGATCGCGATCTTCAACTAAAAAATAAGAGAAGCCAAACTGATGTTATAAAAATCATATCATTTAATGAAAAGATCCATTTCTTAAATAAAATATAGAAAATAGCTCTGAGCTCAAAAAATCCACAAAAATGTCCGTTGGAACCATGAGATCGCCATCTTCATCCGAAAAATAAGAGAAGGCAAAATTAGGACAAAAATCATATCGTTTAATTAAAAGAAACATATCTGCCAGAAAATGTAGAAAATCGCCCCGAGGTCAAAAAAATCTGCAAAAATATCCTTTGAAACAGGGAGATCATCATCTTTAACTGAAAAATAAGGGAAGACAAACTTAGGCTATAAAAATCATATCATTTAATAAAAAGATTCATATCTTCCAGAAAATATAGAAAATAGCCCGAAGCTTAGAAAAATCTGTAAAAATGTCTATTAGAACCGGGAGATCCCCATCTTCAATGAAAAAACAAATGAAGACAAAATTAGACAAAAATATCATATCATTTAATAAAAATCTTTATCTTACAGAAAATATAGAAAAATATCCACAAGTTCAAAAAAATCCGTGAAAATGTCTGTTGGAACCGACAGATCACCATACTTAACTGAAAAATAAGAGAAGACAAAATTACGTTAGAAAAAACATATCATTTAATAAAAATATCCACATCTTCAGTAAAATATAGAAAATAGACCCAAGCGAAGAAAAATCCGTAGAAATATCCATTGGAACCAGAAGATCGCCATCTTTAACAAAAAATAAGAGACGAGAAAATTAGGACAAAAAATTATAACATTTAATAAAAAGATCCATATCATTTAGAAAATGTAGAAAAAGCCCAGATTTAAGAGAAATTTGCAAAAATTTCTGTTGGATCCGGAAGATCGCCATCTTTAACTGACAAATATTAGAAGACAAAGTTAAGCTATTAAAATTATATCATTTAACATAGAGATCCAAATCTTATAGAAAATGTAGAAAATTACCCAGAGCTCAGAAAAATTCGCAAAAAGGTCCGTTGGAACCAGGAGATCGCCATATTCAACGAAAAAATAATAGAAAAAATTTAAGCAATAAAAATCATATCATTTAATAAAAAGATAAATATCTTCAATAAACTGTAGAAAAATAGCCCCGAGATTAGAAAAATAATCAAAAATGTTCGTTGCAATCGGGAGATCGCCATCTACAACTTAAAAAATATGAGAACACAAAATTAGGCCAGCAATGTTATAATTTAATAAAAAGATCTGTATCTTTCCCAAAATATAGGAAAATAGAACCGAGCTCAGAAAAATACGTAACAATGTCTGTTGGAACCGGGAGATCACCATCTTCAACTGAAAAATAAGAGAAGACAAAATTTGGCTATAGAAATCTTATCATTTAATATAAAGATTCATATCTTATAAAAAATGTAGAAAATAGGTCGTAGCTCAGAAAAATCTGCAAAAAATGTCTGTTGGAACCCGGAGTTTGCCATCTTCAACGGAAAAAAATAAGAGAAGACAAAATTAGGACATAAAAATCATATCATTTAATATAAAAATTCATATGTTATAGAAAATGTAGAAAATAGTCCGGAGTTTTAAAAATCTGCAAAAATTTCTGTTGGAACTGGAAGATCGATATTTTGAAGTAAAACAATAAGAGAAGACAAAATTAGGTGATAAAAATCATATCATTTACAAAAAGATACATATCTTCAATAAACTATAAAAATTCTCGTGCTTAAAAAAATTCGCAAAAATGTCCGTTTGAACCAAGAGATCGCTATCTTCAACAAAAAAAGCGAAGACAAAATAAGGCCAAAAAAATCAAATGATTTAATTAAATGATCCATATCTTTTAAAAAATGTAGAAAATCTCCCAGATCTCAGTAAAATCCGCAAAAATTTCTATTGGAAACGGAAGATCGTCATCTTCAATTGAAAAATAAATGACAAATGTAGGCTATAAAGATTATATCATTTAATATAAAGATCAATGTCTTACAGAAAATATAAAAAATAAGACAAGACAGACTTAGCCTATAAAAATCATATCATTTAATAAAAAGAGCCATATGTTTCATAAATGTAGAAAATAGTCTGAAGCGCAGAAAATTCTGCAAAAAAGTCCATTGGAACCGGAAGATCGCCATCTTCAACTGAAAAAAGAGAAGATAACATTAGGCCAAAAAATAATATCATTTAATAAAAAATACATATCTTACATAAAATGTAGAAAAATAGTCCCAAGCAAAGAAAAATCTGCAAAAATATCCGTTGGAACCAGTAGATCACCATCTTCACCTGAAAATATAAGAGAAGAAAAATGTAGCCAATAAAAATCATCTCATTTAATAAAAGATATATATCTTCCATAAAATGTAAAAAATAGCACCTAGCGCAGAAAAATCCGCTAAAATATCTGTTGGAACCAAGAGATCGCCATCTTTAACTTAAAAATAAGAGAAGGCAAAATTAGGCCAAAAATCAAATTATTTAATAAAAAGATCCATATCTTCCAGAAAAATAAGAAAATAGCCCAGAGGTCAGAATAATCCGAAAAAATGTCCGTTGAAATCGGGAGATCGACATCTTCAGCTGAAAAATAAGAGAAGACAAAATTTGGCCAAAAATCATATCATTTAATAAAAAGATCCATAACTTTCCGAAAATTTAGAAAAATAGCCCCGAGCTCAGGAAAATCCGTAAAAATGGCTATTTGAACTGTGAGATTGCCATCTTTAGCTAAAAATAAGAGAAGACAAAATTATGCTGTGAAAATCATATCATTTAATTTAAAGATCCATATCTTATAGATAATGTAGAAAATAGCACGGAGCACAAAAAATCTGTACAAATGTAAATTGGAACGGGGAGATCGCCATTTTGAAATATCCATATCTTCCAGAAAAGGTAGAAAAATAGTCCCAAGCTAAGAAAAATCTGCAAAAATGTCTGCTGGAACGAGTAGATCGACATCTTCAACTGAAAAAATAAAAGAAGACAAATGTAGGTTATAAAAATCATATCATTTACTAAAAAGATCCTTATCTTTCATAAAATATAGAAAATAGCACCGAGCTCATAAAAATCTGCAAAAATGTATGTTGGAACAAGGAGATCGCCATCTTTAATTGAAAAATAAGAGAAGAAAAAATTAGGCCAAAAATCATATCGTTTAATAAAAAGGTACATATATTCAAGAAAATTTATGAAATAGTCCCGAGGTCAGATAATAGGAAAAAATGTCTGTTGGAACCGGGAGATCGCCATCATCAATTGAAAAATAAGAGGAGACAAAATTAGACAAATAAAAATCATATCATTTAATATAAAGATCCATATCTTTCCGAACATGTAGAAAATAGCCTAGAGCGCAGGAAAATCCGCAAAACAATCCGTTGGAACCACGGATGAACATATTCAACTAAAAAAATAAGAGAAGACAAGTGTAGGCTATAAAATCATATCGTTTAACAAAAATTTTGATATCTTCCTTAAAATATAGAAAATAGAACCGAGCCAAAAATTTCCGCAAAAATGCTCGTTGGGACCAGGAGATTGCCATCTTCAACGAAAAAAATAAGAGAAGACAAAATTAGGCTATAAAATCATATCATTTAATATAAAGATTCATATCTTACAAAAAATGTAGAAAATATCCGGGATCTCAAAAAAATCCGTAAAAATATTCGTTGGAACCAGGAGATCGTCATCTTCATCAACAAAAAATTGGGAAGACAAAATTAGGTCAAAAATCATATTATTTCATAAAAAGATCCATATCTTTCAGAAAATGTCGAAGCACTGACTCAAACTAAGAAAAATCCGCAAAAATGTCCATTGGAACCAGGAGATCGCCATCTTCAACTGAAAAAAATAAGAGAAGACAAACACAGGCTATTAAAATGTAGAAAATAACATTGGGCTAATAAAAATCTGCAAAAATATCCATTGGAAAAGGAAGATAGCCATCTTCAACTAAAAAATAAGAGAAGAAAATATTAGGCCAAAAATTATATCATTTTATAAAAGATCCATATCTGCCAGAAAATTTAGAAAATAGTCACGAGGTCAGAATAATACGCAAAATCGTTAAAAACGGGAGATCGATATCTTCAACTAAAAATAAAAGACAAAATTAGGCTAAAAAATCATATCATTTAATAAAAAGATCCATAAATTCTCGAAAATGTACAAAAATAGCCTCGAACTCGGAAAAATCCGCAAAAAATTCCCGTGGAACCGGGAGATCGCTATCTTCAACTAAAAAATAAGCGATGACAAAATTAGGTTATAAAAATCATATCATTTAATATAAAGATTCATATTATTCAAAAATATAGAAAATAGACCGGAGCTCAAAAAAATCCGCACAAATGTCCATTGGAACAGGGAGATCGCCATCTTCAAATTAAAAAAAGAGAAGAAAAATTGGGCACAAAAGTCATATCATTTCATTAAAAGATACATATCTTCCAGAAAATGTAGAAAAATAGTCTTTAACTAAGAAAAATCTGCGAAAATGTCCGTTGAAACCGAGAGATCACCATCTTCAACTGAAAAAATAATAAGAGAATATAAACTTAGACTATTTGTAACGCCAATCTTCCCAAGATACCCGTGAATTACGAATCCGTCCCAAGTATTCCTATAGCAGCGTGTGTTAAAAAGAAAGAGAAGGAAGAGAGTCTACCAGAAGAATCATACAGGTCACTGCGCACATGCTGGGAAGTACAAGTAATGCTCCAACACAGAAAATAAGAGACAATCATATACAAGTCCAACATTCTTTATTATTAAAACAAAGGTACCTCTTTATTTACATCATCTCATCCTCAAATACAAAAGTGAAAAACAGAAGAAATCCCAGAAAAATTCCCAAAAGACATAAAGGTCCACACCAGTACAACTCACTCCCTAGACTAGCCTGAGAACCAACTGAAGAGGCTGCCATCTGAGGATTCCATCTCTACCACGAACTGAAAGCTAACTCCTGAGTCAGGCCTGATCTGGCTGTACTGCTCTGAAACCTGGAAAAAGTAAATGGAAAACGTCAACGCGTGACCCAGTAGAAAATCGTAACATCGCTAGGTAAGGTCTAGTTTTAAAACTGTTCTTCCTAACTAGGGTCTGGTCACTTAACTGTAAACAGGTCTACTATTTACGCATAAGCAACAAGTACTGTAAATAAGGTCTACTGAATTAACATGCAGGGAAAGTAAACAACATCACATGCAGATATTGAAAAGTAAGAGCTACAGAATTGAATAAGCGTGAAGTAAAGGCAGACAATCATAGATATGCACATGATGCATATGAATGGTTATGAATCAAATGCAACACCTAAGGGATCCCATCTATGCCAGCGTGCCTACAATGTGACTCATGGATTCTATAAGTGGCTCCCATGAATTCAGGAGGTGGCTCCCAACATTTTCGTGGCATGCTGGTCTATGTAGCACGTATGTCCAGGTTGTCTATCATACCACACATAGATTCAAGAGGTGGCCCAATGAATTCAGGAGGTGGCGTCCGGCATTTATGTGGCATGCTGGTCCATGTGTCACTTTGGTCTATGTGGTGTTAAATTTCTGTTAAGATACCATTCTTTCCCTGACAAATTTCACATACACTAAAACATCTTATGTTTCCAATTAACATATAACTCCATCATTCTTAATATGAAACACATCATGGTATGGAAGCATCTTGCCATAAAGTATGCTAATATGAGAATAAGGAGCATAACATGTCATTTTGTATGACATAGTACAAGCATAACATTACATCCATAATCATGAACTATTCTCATAACATAATTTACTACATGGATAACAACATTACATCCATAAGCATGCATATCACCATTCTTAGCACCATAATTTTCACAAATTTTAGCCTGATATTTATATGACAATTACAGAATTGGGGTTTAAATCTGGACTCTGATATATCAGTCTAAAATAGCTACCTAAGGCCATAATCTGGTTTAGTGCTGAACATAAAAGTTGTAGATGCTTAAGTTCAGTTTCCAAATTATCTAAGATTGTGTCATTTTGGGGTCTGTAGAGAGAGTTATGAAATGTTTTCCACAATTTGGCAGAATCTGTTTAAAACTGACGCCATGGTAAATTCGTCTATTTACACCTTCTATATTCAAAACTATGCTCTACTTTCTTCTAAAAAGTTGTAGTTAACTTCGTGATCTTTTCAAAACATCTTGAATCATCACATTTGAAGGTGTACACTAGCAGATACAAATTTTTGAATCTACATGACAGAGCTGAAAATTTTACAGCATATCATTAACATAGCTATTATAGCATATTGACTGACTAACATGAAGCTACTAGTCATACTACCTTTGCCATCCTAATAATTTGACATGATAATGATTTAAAGCTAACAAAGGAAGCATAATGGCAACATGATCTACACTAACATGGGACATTACATGGTATATTTGGCAAACTATGCATACTTCCACTAAATAAAACATTACATCATAAGCATGCATACTAAACTTAACATAACATGGTACTTTATTAGCATGGGGCTTAAACTACAATTCTACATCAAATTCCAACTTAAAATTAACTAGGTGATGAAACTTTATAACCACAATCCTAAAACTATATCCTAACTAGGACGTTAGAACTCCTACCTCAATATCTCCTTCTTAATTTCTTTGGCCCTTCTTCTCCTTGAAGACCCCATCAATCCTCAAGCTTTCTTCTTCCATACATTAATCTCCAATGATAGATGTCAATAGAGGGATTGAATTAAGGAGATGATGGTGGAATAGGAGGTGCAAAGGGAGGAGAGGGGAGTTAGAAGAGGGGATGAGAACTTGAATTTTTTATACTTCTTTTTCGTTTTCTTTTTCCCAAGTTCTTCTCTTTTATTCATCCCATCATCCTAGTCATCCCTTAATTCTCTCTTAGCTTGCCAAATGGAGAGAGTTAGGTGAAAATCAAAGAGGTGATGACACCTCTTAGGCTAGGTGTCTCCTTTAGGAAATTTAGGGAGTTCTATTTTCTACTAAATAGAAATACTCTACTAAAATATCCTTACTCACCAAATACCAAGTATACCATCTAAATACTCATCCATTTTATCCAAATGATGTTTAAAAAAATTATTTAAAAATAATTTGGTCAATAGAAAATTATGGAAAATTTATAAAAATACCCAAAAAAATTCATACTTTCAAATACGTCTAGAAATACGTATATTATAACTGTGTATACGAAAACATGGTATTACACTCTACCCATATTAAAAACAAAGCCCTCCTCGGAATTTCTAAATTTAAGGGTCTAACCGAATGCTAAATGGATCTAAGGGTCGTCCCACACACGATATAAAAACAACACTACGTATACTCTAACCACTCTAGCTATATGTATCATATATACATATATACACTGCACATACACACCACTCAATCAAATATATATACACCATAGTATTTATACACCATATTTTCATACAAGTACTCCATATAGTTATACAAACATATGTATACATGACATATACACGCAATACACCGACACATCAAACACAAGCAATATTACTTACAAGTCCATATACACCACGATGAAGGAACCACAACACAAACATATATACACATGCCTACATTCATATCACTTCATACATTCAATTATACCACACTCATACAATAGCCGTACATGCACCTACTACATTCATATCATAGACATATGTATACATATGTACAAGCACAAACAACAAGTCACATAAGTAACATACACACATAGATACATAAATACAAGTATACATTCATACAGCTAGATATATGTATCACTCATATGTTGTTTTATATATCATCATAACAAATGCATATACAACAAGAGACACACATAACGAACACACACATGGATACATCCATACATACCAATATCTCTCTCTATGTATACATACAAACATCTTTACATATGCTTATATATTAAAACTACACATACGTCCATAAAGAAATATCTATAGCATATACCTTACATATGCAACATATGGCACACATATAGCACCAATTATACCAACCCATGAATACATATCAACTGCACCTATGTACACAGCAGGGTATGACGTAGAACGTCACACTTAAGTGACAATCTATCCACCTGGAACCAGGTTCTTGCTTAGCCTTTAATAGGTAGTGTTCTATACTAATAATGTCTCAGTCTAGACTCTAAGGCCACTACCCATCCTAAGACACAATTTTTCTCTATGGAGTATTACCCACACTACCTTATGCACGCCGTACTGTGGTGGCCTGCATAGGCCGCCAAATGTGACGTCCCGCTCCCCAGGATACCCGGGAAGTACAAATCCGTCCCAATTACTTCTAAAGCAGCAAGTTTTAAAAAGAAAGAGAAGGAAGAGAGTCTACAAGAAGAATAATGCATGTCACTGTGCACATGCTGGGAAGTACAAGTAATGCTTCAACACAGAAATTATGAGACAATCATATACAAGTCCAATATTCTTTATTATTAAAACAAAGGTACCTCTTTATTTACATCATCTATTCCTCAAATACAAAAGTGAAAAATAGAAGAAATCCCAGAAAAATCTCCAAAAGAGATAAAGGTCCACACCAGTATAACTCACTCCCTAGACTACCCTAAGAACCAACCGAAGAGGCTGCCCTCTGAGGATTCCATCTCTACCACGAACTGAAAGCTAACTCCTGAGTCAAGCCTGATCTGGGTGGACTGCTTTGAAATCTGGAAAAATGGGACACGTCAACACGTGATCCAGTAGGAAATCCTAAAATCGCTAGTTTTAGAACTGTTCTTCCTAACTAGGGCCTGGTCACTTAACTGTAAATAGGTCTACTATTTACGCATAAAGAACAAGTACTGTAAATAAGGCCTATTGAAATAACATGCAGGGAAAGAAAAACAACATCACATGCAAATATTGAAAGTAAGAGCTACAGAATTAAATAAGCATGAGGTAAGGCAAACAATCACAGATATGCACATGATGCATATGAATGGTTATGAATACAAATGCAACACCTACTGGATCCCATCTATGCCAGCGTGCCTATAATGTGACTCATGGATTCTTGAGGTAGTGGCTCTAATGGATTCAGAAGGTGGCATCGGCATTTCCGTGGCACGCTGGTCTATTTAGCACGTAGGTCTACGTCGGCTACCATACCACACATAGATTAATGAGGTGGTCCCCATGAATTCAGGAGGTGGCCTCTGGCATTTCCGTGGTATGCTGGTCCATGTGGCACTTTGGTCTATGTGGTGTTAATTTCTGTTAAGCTACCATTCTTTTCATGACAAATTTCATATACACTATACCATTTTATGTTCCCAATTAACATATTTCTACATCATTCCTAATATGAAACACATCATGATATGGAAGCATCTTGTCATAAAGTATGCTAATATGAAAATAAGGAGCATAACATGGCATTTGTGTGACATAGTACACGCATAACATTACATCCATAAGCATGAACTATTCTCATAACATAATTTACTACATGGATAACAACATTACATCCATAAACATGAATATCACCATTCCACCATTCTTAGTACCACAATTTTCACGAACTTTAGCATGATATTTATATGACAACTACAGAATTCTGTTTTAAATCTGGACTCTTATATATAAGTTTAAAACAGCTATCTAAGGCCATAATCAGGTTTAGTGCTGAACATAAAAGTTGTAAATGCTTAAGTTCTGTTTCCAAATTATTTAAGATTGTGTTATTTGGGGGGTGGTCTGTAGAGAGAGTTATGAATTTTTTTCCACAATGTAGCAGAATCTGTCTAAAACTGACACCATGGTAAATTCATCTATTTACACCTTCCTACATTCAAAACTAGGCTCTGCTTTCTTCTAGAGAGTAGTAGTTAACTTCAAGAACTTTCCAAAACATCTTGAATCATCCCATTTGGAGATCTACACTAGCAGATATGAATTTTTGAACTGAAAATTTTACAGTATATCATTAACATAGCTATTATAGCATATTGACTGACTAACATGAAGTTACTAGTCTTACTACCATTGCCATCCTAATAATTTGACATGATAATGATTTTAAAGCTAAAAAAGAAAGCATAACAGCAACATGGTCTACACTAGCATGGAATGTTACATGGTATATTTTGGCAAACTATACTTCCACTAAATAAAACATTACATCATAAGCATGCATACTAAACTTAACATACCATGGCACTTTACTAGCATATGGCTTAAACTACAATTCTAAATCAAATTCCAACTTAGAACTAAATAGGTGATGAAACTCTATAACCACAGTCCTAAAACTACATCCTAACTAGGAAGTTAGAACTCCTAACTCAAATATCTCCTTCTTAATTTATTTGGCCCTTCTTCTCCTTGAAGACCCCATCAATCCTCAAGCTTTCTTCTTCCATAACTTAAGCGCAAATGGTGGATGTCAATAGGGGGATTGAATTAAGGAGATGGAGATGGTGGTGGTGGTGGAGTGGGAGGTGCAAAGGGAGGAGAGGGGAGAGAGAAGAAGGGATGCGAACTTGAATTTTTTATTATTCTTCTTCTTTTAATTTTTCCCAATTTCTTCTCTTTTATTCATCCACTCATCCTCGTCATCCCTTAATTCCCTCTTAGCTTGCCAAATGGAGAAAGTTAGGTGAAAACCAAAGAGGTGATGACACCTCTTTGGCTAGGTGTCTCCATTAGGAAATTTAGGGAATTCTATTTTCTAATAAATAGAAATACTCCACTAAAATACCCTTACTCACCAAATACCAAGTATACCATCTAAATACTCATCCATTTTATCCAAATGATGTTTAAATTAATTATTGAAAAATAATTTGGTCATTAGAAAATTATGTAAAATGTATAAAAATACCCGAAAATTGCATACGTACAAATACATCTAGAAATACATACTACCCGAAAATTGCATACGTACAAATATATCTAGACATACGTACATTATACCTGCATATACGAAAACAGGGTATTACATTCTACCCACCTTAAAAACAAAGTCCGTCCTCGGACTTTCTAAAGTTAAGGGTCTAAACAAAGGCTAAATGAATCTAAGAGTCGTCCCACCCACGAAATACAAACAACACTACATATACTCAAACCACACATAGCTATATGTATCGCATATACGTACATACACTGCACAAACACAACACTCAAGAAGATATATATACACCATAGTATTCATACACCACTTTTTCATACAAGTACTCCACATAGTTATTCAAACACATGTACACATGACATATACACGCAATAAACCCACACATCGAACACAAGCAATATTACTTACAAGTCAATAAACACCACGATGAAGGAACCACAACACATACATACACACACATGCCTACATTCATATCACTTCATATATTCAATTATACCGCACTCATACAATAGTCATACATGCACCTACTACATTCACAGCATAGACATATGTACACATACGTACAAGCACAAACTCCAAGTCACATAAGTAGCATACATACAAAGATACAAACAAACAAGTATACATTCATACAACTAGATATATGTACCACTCATATGTATTTATATATAACGTCATAACAAATGCACATACAACAAGAGACATACATAACGAACACACATATAAATACATCCACACATACTAATATACTCTATCTATGTATACATACAACATCCTTACATCTATATTATTAAACATGGATGTTATCAAGAGAAATTGGATAAGAGTTGTTGTATAAGATAAATTGGTTAAGAGAAAATGGATAAGAGATACGAGAATTTGGGTGATTGGGTAATATATTTTGTTGTTGTGTGTTGAATATGAGATATGAGAAATTAGGAGAAGAGAAATTGGTTAAGTTATATACATTGAGGTATTTGGGGGGAAATTTGTGGCGGGATATTTGAAAATTGAAATTTGTGGGGAAAATCAACGATGGAAAATAAAAAACTGAAGCCATTCTTTTTGGTTTGCCTCCCCCAAAAGACCACTGGTCTTAAATTCAATTCCTTTTCGTTGGCCTCCTCCTTCCTCTCTTCGTCTCTCTCTCTTTCTCTCCTTCTTGCCCTCTCTCTCCCTAGGGTTTATTTTCTCTCTCCTCACGTTCTTTTAGTTTCGATCTGATGGGGGACGAAGTGATCGTCGATCTAACGCCTTTGAAGAAGGCGAGGACGGGAGATCTGAAACGTGTGGTGGAGGTCGTGATGGTCCTTTCTATGATGGGGGAGATGAGCTCGGGGAAGGAACCGATGATGGATTTGATGATGGATTTGATCTCCATGGAGGCTGTTAGGGCTGTGGTCGAGGATCTATGGTTGAATCGGAGTAGGGATCCGATGATGGATTTGATCTCCAGGCGAGGGGGATGTCGATTGCTGAGAATCTCCAGGCCAGGATTTGTATCTCTCACTTTAAACTTTTTACTGTTGCAAACAAGGTATAATATTTGTGTTAAGCTCATGTATGCATATGATAGCGCATATGTTTAACATCCTCAGAATTTGATTCCAACCATCCGCAAAATTTGATTCAAATTGTTTGTAAATTTGATGGGTTCTTATCTAATTTTTCTTTTGTTGTTGGAAAATTTGGTTACAGGTGGATTTGGAGAGGCTCTATTGTGAGATCCATCTCCTACAGACCTTAAAGCACATCTCAAAGAGGAACATCAACTTTGATGCCCATGTTGTTTTTGTTCAGCTTCTAAAAATTGTAGCTTTTTCGCAGGTAGCAGCTCCAGGGAGTGAAATTTTCCAATTAGTTTTGATCTATATTTAAAAAATTCTCCAGGAGCTTTGTTGCGGTCGAGGTGGATCCTGCTATAATGGGTGTTGGCCCTACTGTTGCAATTCCTGCGGCTGTAAAATCTGCTGGTCTTCAAATTGAGGACATTGATTTCAAATGAGGTAACTGATAACTAGACTGTTAATTTTATTTACTCTTATCCTGTCAATGTTAGAATGCTAAACTAAAAGCATTCATACCTATTTGTAGGCTTTTACCTCTCAGTTTGTGTACTACCGCAAAAAGTTGGAGATTGATCCTGCTAAAGTAAACCTAAATGGAGGTGCTATCGCCCTTGGGCATCCTCTTGGTGCAACAGGTATTTTGAGATCATTTCATTTATCTGGTGATGTAGCAAACCTCATATGTGGTTGGAGCCTGATGCTTTATCTAGGTTCTCTCCTTTTTTTGTGATTTGCATGTTACTGATTCATTGACGGATTGTAGCTTAAGAGCCCAAGGTGCTAATTTGTTGAATTTGGTTTCTTTGTGGTAACCAATTTGAGTGCATGTTCTTTGTGGTAACCAATTTGAGTGCATGTTCTTGAATGTTTAGGATAATTTGGGTTTAAAAGCAAGCCAGTAGTGAACTTTGGATTTGGGTACTCAGACTTTGGTACTCAGACTTTTTGTGAGTTTTCTTGATTCTTAAAGTTCTAATTTTTATTATGTAAAAACTTTCAAGTTTAAGCAGGGAAAGCTAAGAATCAGTACTCTTGGATGGGGTATTCTGGGTCCTTTAAACGTGATATTTACTTATATGTTCTATCTTTTAATATTCACACTTATGTTTATCAGCATTATGATTCGTTCTTGATGTTGGTATTAATTAATTGCATAGTTACTTATGAGTGTGTTTCATTGTTAGTTCCATAATTGTCTCAATCTATCACATCTGAATATCTAATATGGATTTTATGTAATTATCTATATTCTGCCCTTTGAAGATCTGTTGCTCAAGTCATCCTTCCTTCAGTTGTTTGATTTTAGTTGTTCTGTATAGATTGAGGGATGTTTTTAGTCAACATATAATATATGAGGAAGAAGCTCGATACTCGATTTCCCGCTGCAAATTGAGAAGTACCCAACTTTTGTTTTTTATTATATTCATTGTTCTGACGCTTTTTTATCTTAAATTTACCATAGATGATTTTGGGAGCAAGGCTACAGAGTTTGTTGTTAATTTGCTCAATGGATATGTTTTGTTAAATTAGGATGCTAATGGTTTTGACATGAGATTGAGGTGATTTTGGATTAATTTGCTCTAAATTTGTTAATTTACTGAAAGATTGGGATGACATGATATTGAGGTAAACTTGATCAATGGATTTGTTTTGTAAAATTACAGACAACTAATGGTTTGGCTCAAGGGGTATTGCTAAAAGATCGCATCTCAACAATCTCTTTACAGGTTTAATTTCTGTGTTCTTTCCCCCTTCCATTGATGTTATGCCGGGTTTCATCTTATATTTTGTGTTTCATGTTTTAATCTCTCATGTCATTAATCGGTTCAATCTGAAATATTTTGTCAATTATATCACTGCCTTCTTCTTTAGGCTGCCATGATTCCTTCTTGCCCACTCTCAATTCAACGGTCAGAGAAAGCAAGATGCAGAAAGAAGAGAATAGACCAAACAATGAGGTGAACAGAAGATAAGTAAACTTTGGACATGATATTGACATCGACGTTGGGGATTTTGCTCAATGGATTGAGATTTTGATTGTAAAAATAAGTAAACTAATTTAAATATATAGAGTTTTTGGTTTTGCTCAATGGACAAAATATATTTGCTACTGGATTGGTTATATATATCCTATTGAACCAAAACCATTAGCAACTATATTCTGTTGAACCAAAACCATTGAACAAATTTAAATTAGTTTACTTATCTTCTGTCAAATATCATGTCCAACTCTAAATCCATTGAGCTAAACCATCATCTACCAAAGTTGGGAAGCAAGAAATGATTTTGTTCAATTGATATTGTTGAAAGATTGGAATGATAGGAGGCAGATGTATGCCAAAGTTGTATGCCAAAGTTCATTGAGAGGCAGAAAAGTGTATGCCAAAAAATTGTATGCCGCCAAAGTTCATTCAAAGGCAGAAAATTTTGAATGGTCCACCGACGAAGAATCTGATGCCTGAAAGGAGGAGGAAGAAGGTTAACGATAGGCTCTACATGTTGAGGTCGATTGTTCCCAAGATCAGCAAGGTGAGAATATTCAATGGCTTTTCTGATTTTTTTTGATGCATTTACTATTTGGGTCTCATTTGTTTGTTAAATTTGGTAGATTTTGAACATTTAACATTAGGATTAAAATTTAACATTAGGATTTGTGTTATTTATGATTAATCCAAAGTTCTGCCAAATTTGGGCTAAATGTATAGAATTTGTGGTTGGAAGTGCCGATTTCTACTTAATTTTGTTGACAAATCGGCTTTGCATGTACAATTCTTTTTTGTGGTCTGCACAATTCTTAAGTTGTCTTAAGTTGTGGTGATATGAGTTGTCTGCACAATTTTTATGTAGATTGTGAGAACAGTGAAGACAACTCATATCACCACAACTCACATTCTTATTTGTGGTCGAAATTTCACTCGATCTATTTGGAAGTGAGATTTCTACTCGATCTCTTCAAGATTTCTTTGGAACGGGCTCTTCATGTTTACATAAATTATATGCAAACTGTGAACAACACATACTGTGAACACGATTTCTTCGATATTGTGGGTTCATGTAGGATCCAAATGAAAGATTGTTATGAAAATCTGAAACCTGATATACAAATTATATATATATATTAGCAAAGTCTGATAATATAATACTTTTTAGTCTTTAATACAATGCTTTGTTGTGGAAAGCTTTGATCTTTAGTAAGAACTTGATGGGTTTGATATCATGTAATGCTCTGACACTGAAAAATGGCAGACCCTTGATATATATGATTATATGGGGTAGATTTTGGGAAATTTAGACCATTTTGAAAAATGCAAGCCCATGTTTATTTTAGGAACTGATGAATCACACGAGTCATCTCCCTTACCAGTACACCAGTAAAATCAAAGGATTTTGATTTTTAATTCAAATTTATTAAGATATTAAGATCCAATTTGATATGGTTGTGAACGATTTGATCTTTATTGTTATTGACTTGGTGGTTTTAATGCATTATTGTATGAATGCTTTATTGTGTTCTGAAGTAATCCAAATGTTTGGCTAAGTTGTATTCTTGCAATAAAATATGGGGTTTGATGTATGCAAGCAGTGAATTATATGGTTAGTTGATGGCTACAGGATTTTACCAATGGCTCCATGTTCATTCCAATTCTTCAGAGTGTCCTGTTTGCAAAGTGTATAATTTTTGTTAAGAGAATAAGGGGGATATGGGGGAAAAACCGTACCTTTATTGTGAAAGTTTCTGTCGTTCCTCGACTTTAACGGGTTTAATTTTTTTTCCAAGCGAAGTGTGTACCTTCATTTTATTGTATAATAGATTATATTTAGTGATACACAACAATTGATTTTTGCTTAATTTGAGGAACTTAATTACTTCAGCTTTGAGCATTGAAAGGACTCTCTGAAATTTTTTTAATTTAGGAGTTGAGGTAGTCTGCTGCCCAAATTTAAAGGTGGAACAGGATCCATTTTTGTTGTGCATTTATTGATTCAGACATGTTATGAATCTTCAATTAGCTAACACCATGTATCCTTTTCTTATGGGAGGAGGAGTAGTAATGGAAACAATAACAATGGTGCTAGAAATTTTGAATGCAACACCTGCTTTGAATTGGCTCAAGACCCGATTGTTACCCTTTGCTGTCACCTTTTCTGCTGGTCGTGCCTTTACAATGGCTCCATGTTTATTCCCATTATGCAGAGTGTCATGTTGCAAAGTGTATAATTTTTGTCAATGAAGGGATAACAAGGGAAAACCCTTCATTTTATCGTTATAGTTTCTATTGTTCCTCAACTCTAACATGTTTTATTTTTGTCAATAGAGGGGAGACCTTCCATTTATTATTAGACAGATTGTATTTAGTGATACACAATAAGTAATATTTGCCTAATTTGAGGAACTTTATTACTTCTGCTTTGATCATTGAAAGGATTCTCTGAATTTTTTAGTTCTGACATATTGTGATCAGTGACCCAGTTGTGGTTTTGACAAGCAATGAGCATGGTTTTTATATGCTTTATATTTCAGTTGATTTAAGATGTTTGATAATGTTTGTATTGAGGAGGTTCTTATTAGTTCCGTTGTAATTATATTCTTAATATGACGAGGAGGTAAGAGATTGGAGACTGATTTTAGATTTTGAGTCTAATTGCATGATTATAATTTTTATGTAATTTAAATGTTCATAGCCAGTTTTGCATGCTAAAAAGGATCAGTTCCTGGGTTTATATATTATTTTAATTAGGATTGATAGATGAATGTGAATCAGTATGAGCTTGGTTGGGGTCAATTCTCTTAGCAGTCATGATTGCTTGCAAAAAGGATCATTTCGTGGGTTTATATATTGTTTCAATTGGATTGGATAAATGAATGTGAATCAGTAGGTTCTTGGTTGGGGGTCATTTCTCTTAGCAGTCATGACTTCTTGGAAAGGTTGTGCCCAGGAAGTGAAGTAAAAGTGGACGACGATTGAATTCCATGATTCATCTATTATACAAATGAAAGAGCAGTATTTTTATCAGCAATCGATTCGATTGTTTGTAGCTGTCAACTCATCAGAACTTCCTGTTGAAAAGCATGAGTATCAAGCAGATGTATATATAAGTGAAACAAATACAACTTTTGTTAACATTCGTGTTTAGTTTTCTTTTTTCAAAGATAAACTTATCATAATTATATGTTTTTTCCTCGATGAATAGGTTAGTCACCTCATGGACCTCAATGGGCATAGTTTGTATAGCAACAAGGATGCGTTCCTTTGTAAATTTGTCAGGTGAATACTTCATTCCACTCATTTTGGGGTGCTTTTTTATTAATTATTGTAATTTTTAAATGAGTTGGAGACTGATATTGGATTTTCAGTCTAATTGCATGATTATAGTTTTTATGTAAGTTCAGTGTATTTAACTTATTTTGACTGCTAAAAAGATCATTTAGTGGGTTTATATATTATTTTAATTGAACTGGATAGATGAATGTGAATCGGTAGGAATTTGCTTGGGGTCATTTCTATTAAAAGTCATGACTTCTTGCTAACTTTATGGCCTGAGTTATCAATTCTGTTATTGCTGTGAGTTTGTGCTTTGGAATTAAATTCTTGCCTTTTTTGTTTTGGAATTAAATTATGTTCTTTGGTTTTAAGTTGCCAATTTTGTGACCCCTATAATTTCTGTTTTGGGACCCCTCCCCCAAATTTCCACAAAATACACCCCAAAATAGGTGGACTAAGAGGTATGAAGCCCATCTCTGGGACACTAGCTGCGAGGTTACTAGCTGCTATAAAAGGGAGACAAGGTTACTATGATTTCTGAATAAATAATCTTCATATCATGCATGGTTCAAAAAAATTGTATCTTTTAACTAAGTTTTCGTATTGGGGGATCAATGTTATAGTTTATCTTGGTAAGCCTCCCATGATATGCGTGTTTTAAATTTCTTGGTAAGCCTACCAGAAATCCCATGATATGCATGTTACAGTTTATCTGAATAAATACTCTTCATATCATGCATGGTTTAATTTTTTTGTTGCATTAATGTTTTTTTCCTTTCTTTTTTGTGGGTATATAGGGGTTATGATATGGAAGAGAAGACATCAAGAGCTTATTATCTGGCTGCACTCAAGTATTGGGGGCCTTCAACTCGCATCAATTTCCATGTAGCTCTTGGTAAGCCTCCCAGAAATCCCATGATATGCATGTTACAGTTTATCTGAATAAATACTCTTCGTATCATGCATGGTTTAAATTTTTTGTTGCATTAATGTTTTTTTCCTTTCTTTTTGTGGGTATATAGGGATTATGATATGGAAGAGAATACAACAAGAGCTTATGATCTGGCTGCACTCAAATATTGGGGGCTTTCAACTTGCATCAACTTCCCTGTAGCTCAATATTACTCTTGTGGTATGTTTTCTTAAACTCTTGAAGTGATATATGCCTTCATTTAATTATTATATCACAAAGGCATGTTGTGCCCAGTTTTGCATTTGAATGTTTCAGACAAATTTGTCATCAGAGATGCATATTTGAATATTTTCATATGATTTCCTGATGTTTGTTTCAGATTCAGACATCAACAGCCTCGGTATTACCATCTTCATTGCTAAATTTGTCAAAAAATGGTGGAGTTAACTTATGAGACATAAAATGAATAATGATTGGAAGATTAAATAAAGATGAGTCAAAATTTGTTGCAATGAACACCAACTTCGTGATAAGATCATATAGACTTTGTTGAGAGGAGAGTTCATACATAGGTTCTGCCATCAAAATGACATCATAACCATCAGATGAGATATCGAATGTTGTTTTATGTGGGTTACTGGAAAAGTTGGATAATATGAGTAGGTGAATCTCACCTCCAATCTCCAGAAAAAAGCAGAAATCAGAGGATATGTTTGCTTTTGTCGCAAGATTAGCTTTTACATTTGATATGGTAAGACACTGAAGGAATTCAGCATTGAAGTCATGAAAATGGACAGTGGCTGCACCCTGATTCCAATATTAAAGAAATACAAGCATCAATTCAGCCCAGATAAACAAATTTTAATAACAGTAATTCTTTTACCTCAATAATTGTAAAGATCCCAAGGAGCCCATGACCACATCCAAGCTGACAAAAGGAAAATTTAGCATGCTTGATTAAGTTATAACCCCATAGAATCAAGGTCCACGTTGTATATTGTTATTTTGGAGTAGCAAAAGGAATTTGGTATTAAACTGATGCAATCCTCAACCTGAGTAGATTTCTTCGACGAGGTTAAAAAAAGAATGATTTGTTTGTTGGTATATTTTTACATTCAATTTAAAGATTAACAAGTATAATGAACTGAATGAGTTTCTTCTATGTCATTTGTGTTTAGCCAAATCCAAGTGGATCTATTCCAGTGCCAAAGGTCACATAAGTTTCCAAATGGGGTTGAGGTTAACAGGATGTAAGTTCTCATTTTGCATGTAATTTAGCAAACAGGATGTAATTTTTGTAATTTAGCAAACAATTTTCTCATTTGGTAAACAATTTGCAGTATGTAATTTAATTTAGTTAACAATGTTAACCAAATCCTACAAACATTGTATTGTAAGTTCTCATTCTGCATGTAATTTAGAAAACTGGATGCAATTTAGCAAACAAAAATTCAACATGATGTAATTTCGCAAATGCATGTAATTTAACAGGATGTAAGTTATCATTCTTTAACAGGATGAGAAAAATCTGTAATTCTCATCATGTATTATGCAAGTTGTTAATTTATGTTTTCCTGGAACCTCACTATTATAAAGTTGCATAGTATTGGCTTTGTTTATCTGAAGTTGCTAATTAATGTGAAGTTGTTAAACATGATAGTGTGAGCTTTGTCAATTTAACAATGAGGAAGGGAAGGAGAAGGAGAAGGGGAAGCTGAAGGTGGTTACGAGATTCAAGCGAAGGCCAACAATTGACAAATTCGATGTCGTTTTATATAATCTGATGGCGGTGAATTTGCCCGTTTCAAAGTCTGTCAAGTTTTTGAGAGATTTGGCTTCGAATGTGATTGTAAAGAGGGCAAAGAAGTGAGCACATCATGTTAAATTAACATCCTGGATATTTGCATAATATCATGTACATTTTTTGCCTAGATTAGCACTCAACCAATCAAATTATTGTTGAATTAACTTTGTTGAGCACATTAATAGTGGATATCTTGGATTGACATTTACGTTGGATTGACTTTGTTGAGCACATTAACAGTGGATATCCAGGCAAAAAATGATTAGTGGATATCTTGGATTGGTAAAACAAAAAAAGTTCTTAATTTAACCTGCTGATGTAAGTGTTAATTAATATCCATGATGTATTATGTATGTGCTCAACAATAATGTGCTCAGGATGTATTATTATGTGCTTAATTTAACTTTGAATTGACTTTGTTGAGCACATTAACAGTGGATATCCAGACAAAAAATGATCAGTAGATATTTTGGATTGGCAAAGCAAACAAGTGCTTAATTTAACTTGCTAATGTATATTTTAAATAATATCCAGGATGTATTATTTAAGTTAACTTGCTACATGTATTTAACTTGGTGTTAAATTACACATACTTCATGTAGTTAACTTAAGCTTATGAGTTATGCAAGTTAACTACAGAATATTATGTATTATGCAAGACAACACATCAGCATAATACATATAGGATAAATGTATCAATTACATTATGCATAATATAGGATGTTAAATTAACCCGTATGTATTATGCAAGTTAAATACAAGATATTCTCATATATTTAACAAATTTAACAGGATGTTCTCATTTTTTTTAACAAACTTGCATAATACAGTATGTAAGTTCTCATTCTCTAACATGATGAGAACAATCTGTAGTTCTCATCATGTTGTTCTAATCATGTAAGTTCTCATCATATATTATGCAAGTTAGATAAGGGTGTTGTCATTTGTAAGTTCTCATCATGTATATTATGCAAGTTAGATAAGGGTTTTTAGGTTCTCATCTGTAAGTTCTCAGCATGTTATCATCATAGCAAGAATGAGAACAATATGTAGTTCGCATCATGTTGTTCTGATCTGTTCTCATTTTTAGCAAACGTTAACAGGATGTTCTCATATATTTAACAATCTTTAACAGGATATATTTAACACATCTGCATAATACATCATGTATTATTCATTATGTATAATTCTGTTAAATACATGATCATAAACAATGCATAAGAGATACACGAAAGATATACACTTCAGGTTAAGTCTTCTCTATCATAAAATGAGGAATATTACCATTAGAGATACATGAAAGAATAAATACTTTATTTTTTTTCAAATCATAGCAAGGTCCATAAATTACCAATAGAAGTAGCCCCAAATTTTGATGTTGGCATTTGTATCTCAACGGCATTTACAAACACACGAACATTAACAAATACATACATACATCAGACCTTCAACCCTGCCTTTTTACACCAATTAATAAAAACAAATGCTCCAATTGTATACGTCAACATCAATATTTGTAACTTTCTTGAGTATTCCATCAATGCTTCAGTACAATCCAATTCTCCAACATTACCTCTCCAAGCTTATTTATATCACCATTCATCACTGCTTCCATTCAATATATCTACATAGAGAAGTTTTTCGATGCAAAAAAATTAACCTGATAAAAAAAGATACAAGTATCAGTGAGCCAGTAAGCATGTATACCTGCCAGTGTATCATATAACCTTACCAAATGTTAAAACCTGCAAAGCAATATAACAATGCAAAGCAATATAACTTTTAATTTCACTTAGAGAGCAACGGAATATAACATTATATACAATTATCTTTTGCATATAGAATTCTAAAGAATAAAGTGTGGATGATACATGCGTTTGATAATTATCAAAGTATGGAGGATACATGCCTTAGAAACTTTCAAACACCCCGCTACCTACAACACCATCATCAATTTTTCTTGCATTTAACATTTGTAAAAGGAATATAACCTCCGATACAATCATTCAATGTTAGGCTATATTTATATAATTTATGATCTGAATTAGCCGAAAATTTTTTTTGAACTAAATTTAACTATTTAAAAATTTTATAATGTTATACCTATAAATATACGTGTATTGTTCCAATGATATAACTATAATTTTCGTTGTTCGTTTAAAATTATTGGATCCAAGATTTTGAGGGGGGGGGGGGATATTTTAAATGACCAGTGCCCTTTAGGGCACATGTTAAACCGGGAAGAAACTAAATTCTGGGGATAACAAAAAATTTTGGTGGAACAAAATTCTCAGAGGAAAGTAAATTTTAATGGAACTAAAATTTTTATGGGAAAAATAACAATTATTGTGCTTTAATTTTGGGGGGACTAATATTTTGAGGGGGGATATTTTAAATGAACCGTGCCCTATGGGCACGGGTTATGACTAGTTTGCTTATATATTAAAACTACACATACTTCTATAAAGAAATATGTATTGCATATACCTAACATATGCAACATATAGCACAAATATAGAACCAATCATACCAACCCATGAATACATACCAACTGCACCTATGTACACAACAGTGTATGCCGTAGAACGTCACTATAGGTGATAACCTATCCACCTAGAACCAGGTTCTTTCTTAGAATTCTATAGGTAGGGCTCTATACTAATAATTTCTAAGTCTAGTCTCTAAGGCCACTACCCTCCTTAAGACACGACTATTCTCTATGGAGCATTCCCTGCACTACCTTATGCATGCCTTAGTACGATGACCTGTATGAGCCACCAAATGTAATGTCCTGCTTCCCATGATACCTGGGAAGTACGAATCTGTCCCAAATATTCCTAGAGCAGCGAGAGTTAAAAAGAAAGGGAAGAAAGAGAGTCTACAAGAAGAATAATGCAGGTCACTGTGCACATGCTGGAAAGTACAAGTAATGCTCCATTACAGAAAATAAGAGACAATCATATACAAGTCCAACATTCTTTATTATTAAAACAAAGGTACCTCTTTATTTACATCATCTCATCCTCAAATACAAAAGTGAAAAACAGAAGAAATCCCAGAAAAATCCCCAAAAGACATAAAGGTCCACACCAATACAACTCACTCCCTAGACTAGCCTGAGAACCAACTGAAGAGGCTGCCCTCTGAGGATTCCATCTCTATCACGAACTGAAAGCTAACTCCTGAGTCAGGCCTGATCTGGTTGTACTGCTCTGAAACCTGGAAAAGGTAAATGTGAAACTTCAACGCTTGAACCAGTAGAAAATCGTAACATCGCTAAGTAAGGTCTAGTTTAAAAACTGTTCTTCCTAACTAGGGTCTGGTCACTTATCTTTAAACAGGTCTACAATTTACGCATAAGGAACAAGTACTGTAAATAAGGTCTACTGAATTAACATGCAAGGAAAGTATACAACATCACATGCAGATATTGAAAAGTAAGAGCTACAGAATTAAATAAGCATGAAGTAAAGGCAGATAATCATAGATATGCACATGATGCATATGAATGGTTATGAATCAAATGCAACACCTAAGGGATCCCATCTATGCCAGCGTGCCTACAATGTGACTCGTGGATTCTATAGGTGGCTCTCATGAATGCAAGAGGTGGCCCCGACATTTCTGTGGCACGCTGGTCTATGTAGCACGTACGTCCATGTTGTCTATCATACCACACAAAGATTCAAGAGGTGGTCTAATGGATTCAGGAGGTGGTGTCCGACATTTCAGTGGCATGCTTGTCCATGTGGCACTTTGGTCTATGTGGTGTTAATTTCTGTTAAGATAACATTCTTTCCCTGACAAATTTCACATACACTAAAACATCTTATGTTTCCAATTAACATATAGCTCCATCATTCTTAATATGAAATACATCATGGTATGGAAGCATCTTGCAATAAAGTATGCTAATATGACAATAAGGAGCATAACATGGCATTTGTATGACATAGTACAAGCATAACATTACATCCATAAGCATGAACTATTCTCATAACATAATTTACTACATGGATAACACCATTACACCCATAAGCATGCATAATCACCATTCTTAGCACCATAATTTTCACAAATTTAGCCTGATATTTATATGACAACTACAGAATTCTGGTTTAAATCTGGACTCTGATATATCAGTCTAAAACAGCTATCTAAGGCCATAATCTGGTTTAGTGCTAAACATAAAAGTTGTAGATGCTTAAGTTTTGTTTCCAAATTATCTAAGATTCAGTCATTTTGGGGTCTGTAGAGAGAGTTATGAAATGTTTTCCACAATTTGGCAGAATCTGTTTAAAACTGACGCCATGGTAAATTCGTCTATTTACACCTTCTACATTCAAAACTAGGCTCTACTTTCTTCTAAAAAGTTGTAGTTAACTTCGTGATCTTTTCAAAACATCTTGAATCATCACATTTGAAGGTGTACACTAGCAGATATAAATTTTTGAATCTACATGACAGAACTGAAAATTTTACAGCATATTATTAACATAGCTATTATAGCATATTAACAGACTAACATGAAGCTACTAGTCATACTACCATTGCCATCCTAATAATTTGACATGATAATGATTTTAAAGATAAGAAAGGAAGCTTAAAGGCAACATGGTCTACACTAATATGGGATGTTACATGGTTTATTTTGGCAAACTATGCATACTTCCACTAAATAAAACTTTACATCATAAGCATGCATACTAAACTTAACATAACATGGTACTTTATTATTAGCATGGGGCTTAAACTAAATTCTACATCAAATTCCAACTTCTATAACCACAATCCTAAAACTATATCCTAACTAGGACGTTAGAACTCCTACCTCAAATATCTCCTTCTTAATTTCTTTGGCCCTTCTTCTCCTTGAAGACCCCATCAATCCTCAAGCTTTCTTCTGCCATACCTTAAGCTCCAATGGTGGATATCAATAAGGGGATTGAATTAATGAGGTGGTGGTGGAGATGGTGGTGGAGTGGGAGGTGCAAAGGGAGGAGAGAGGGGATGAGAACTTGAATTTTTTTCTTCTTTTCCTTTTTCTTTTCCCAATTTCTTCTCTTTTATTCATCCCCTCATCCTAGTCATCCCTTAATTCCCTCTTAGCTTGCCAAATGGAGAGAGTTAGGTGTAAATCAAAAGAGGTGATGACACCTCTTAGGCTAGGTGTCTCCATTAGGAAATTTAGGGATTTCTATTTTCTAATAAATAGAAATACTCCATTAAAATACCCTTACTCACCAAATACCAAGTATACCATCTAAATACTCATCCATTTAATCCAAACGATGTTTAAAAAATATTTTAAAATAATTTGGTAAGTGGAAAATTATGGAAAATTTATAAAAATACCCAAAAATTTCATACGTACAAATACGTCTAGAAATACGTACATTATAGCCGTATATACGAAAACAAGGTATTACACTATAAATACCATATTATTTTATAAAAAGTTATATATCTTATATAAAATGTAGAAAATATCACTGAGCTCAAAAAAATACGCAAATATGTTCGTTGGAACCGGAAGATCGCCATCACAACTAAAAATAAGAGTAGACAACATTAGGCTATAAAAATCATATCGTTTAATAAAAAGGCCCATAACTTTTTGAAAATGTAGAAAATAGCCCGTAGCTCAGAAAAATCCACAAAAATGTTCGTTCAAACAGGGAGATCACCTTCTTCAACTAAAAAAATAAGAGAAGAAAAAATTTGGTCAAAAATCATATCATATAATAAAAAGATCCATAACTTCTCGAAACTATAGAAAAATAGCACCGAGCTCAGAAAACGCGATAAAAATGTCTATTGGAACCGGGAGATCGTCATCTTCAACAGAATAATAAGATAAGAAAAAATTAGGTTATAAAAACATATCATTTAATATAAAGATTTATGTCATACATAAAATTTAGAAAATAGCTCGGAGCTCAGAAAAATCTGAATAAATGCCCATTGGAATCGGGGGATCGCCATCTTCAACTGAAAAATAAAAGAAGACAAAATTAGGCCAAATATCATATCATTTAATAAATAGATACATAACTGCCATAAAATGTAGAAAATAGCACTGAGCTCAGAAAAATCCGCATAAATGTCTATTGGAACTGGGAGATCGCAATATTCAGCTGAAAAAAGAGAAGACAAAATTAGGCCAAAAAAGCATATCATTTAATAAAAGATTCATATCTTCCAGAAAATGTAGAAAAAAGCCCAAAGCTAAGAAAAATACGCAAAAATGTCCGTTGGAACCGGGAGATCACCATATTCAACTAAGAAACATGAGAAGACAAAATTAGGCTACAAAAATCTTGTCATTTAATAAAGAGATCCATATCTTTAATAAAATGTAGAAAATAGCATGTAGCTCAGAAAAATCCGCAAAAATGTTCGTTGGAACTGGGAGATTGCCATCTTTTACTGAAAATAAGAGTAGAAAAATTAGGATATAAAAATAATATCAGTTAATATAAAGATTTTTATCTTCTAGAAAGTGTACAAAATGGCCCAGAGCTTATAAAAATATGCAAAAATATCCGTTGGAACCGGGAGATCGCCATCTTCAACTGAAAAATAAGAGAAGACAAAATTAGGCCAAAATATCATATCAATTAATAAAATAATACATATCTTCCAAAAAGTGGGAAATAATCCAAAGCTCAGA
>JAULAV010008884.1:0-85070 GCA_030789695.1 Scilla litardierei
ATCATATCATTTAATAAAAAGATACATTCTTCGAGAAAATGTAGAAAAATAGCCATGTGCTCAAAAAAATCGGCAAAAATGTTCGTTAGAATCGAAAGATCGTCATCTTCAACTAAAAAATAACAAAAGACAAAATTAGACTACAAAAAGCATATCATTTGATAAAAATATCCAAATATTCAATAAAATGAAGAAAATAACATTGAGCTCAGAAAAATCAGCAAACAATGTCCATTGTTACCAGGAGATCTCCAGCTTCAACTGAAAAATAATGGAAGACAAAATTTGGTTATAAAAATCCTATCATTTAATATAAGGATACATAACTTACAGAAAATATAGAAAATAGCCCGTAGATCAAAAAAATCCGCAAGAATGTACTTTGGAACCGGGAGATCGCCATCTTCATCTAAAAAATAAGAGACGACAAAATTAGGCCAAAAATCATATCATTTAATAAAAAGAAACATATCTTCAAGAAAATGTAGAAAATAGCCCCAAGATGAGAGAAATCCGTAAAAATATCCTTTGAAGCCTGGAGATCACCATCTTCAACTGAAAAATAAGGAAAGACGAACTTAGGCTATAAAAATCATATGATTTAATAAAAAGATTCTTATCATACAAAAACGTAGAAAACACCCCGGAGCTTATAAAAATCAGTAAAAATATCTGTTAGAACTAGTAGATCGCCATCTTTAACGAAAAAGTAAATAAAGACAAGATTAGGCCAAAAAATCATATCATCTTTACGGAAAATGTAGAAAAATCGACCCGAGTTCAGAAAAATCTGCAAAAATGTCCGTAGGAACCGGCATATCACCATACTTAATCGAATAACAAGAGAAGACAAAATTACGCTACAAAATTATACTATTTAATAAAAATATCGATATCTTCAGTAAAAAGTAGAAAATAGATCTAAGCTTATACGCAAAAATGTCCGTTGGAACTGGTAGATCGTCATCTTTAACAAAAAATAAGAGAAGACAAAATTAGGCAAAAAAACATATCATTCAATAAAATGATCCATATTTTTTAGAAAATGCAGAACATAGCCCAGATCTCAGAAAAATACGCAAAAATGTCTGTTGGAACTGGGAGATCACCATATTCAATTGAAAAATAAGAGAAGATAAAATTAGGCTATAAAATCATATCATTTAATATAAATATACATATCTTATAGAAATTGAAGAAAATATCTCGTAGCTAATAAACATCTAAAATGTCGGTTGAAACCGAGAGTTTGCCATCTTCAACGAAAAAAAAGAGAAGACAAAATTAGGCCATAAAAATCATATCATTTAATATAAAGAGTCATATCTTACAGAAATTGTAGCTATGAACCTGGAGTTCAAAAAAATATGTAAAAATTTCTGTTGGAACCAGGAGATTGACATTTTCAACTAAAAAAATCAGAGAAGACAAAATTAGGTGATAAAAAATCATATCATTGAATTAAAATTCATATCTTCAATAAAATGTAGAAAATAGTCCCGAGATCAGAAAAATCCACAAAAATGTCCGTTAGAACCGGGAGATCGCCATCTTTAACGGAAAAATAAGAGAAGAAAAAAGGCCAAAATCATATAATTTAATAAAATGATTCATATCTTTTAGAAAATGTTGAAAGTAGCCCTGATCTCAGAAAAATCCTTAAAAATTTCTGTTGGAACCGGAAGATCACCGTCTTTAACTGAAAAATATGAGAAGACAAAATTAGGCTATAAAAATTATATCATTTAATATAAAGATCCATGTCTGACAGAAAATGTAGAAAATTGCCTGGAGCAAAGAAAAGTTTGCAAAAGGTTCGTTGGAATCGAGAGATCGCCCTATTCAACGAAAAAAATAAGAGAAGACAAAATTAGGCCTCAAAATAATATTATTTTATAAAAAGATCCATATCTTCTATAAAATATAGAAATAGGGTCGAGGTCAGAAAAATCCGCAATAGTGTTCATTGTAAACAAGAGATCGCCATCTTTAACTGAAAAATAAGAGAAAACAAACTTAGGCTATAAAAATCTCATCATTTAATAAAAAGATTCATATCTTCCATAAAATATAGAAAATAGCCCACAGCTCAGAAATCTATAGAAATGTCTGTTTAAATTGGGAGATTGCCATCTTCATCTGAAAAGTAAGACAAGACAAACTTAGGCTATAAAAATCAAATCATTTAATAAAAAGAGCCATATGTTCCATAAAATGTAAAAAATAGCTCGAAACTCAGAAAAATCTGCAAATTGTCCGTTGGAACCGGGAGATCGCCATCTTCAACTGAAAAATAAGAGAAGACAAAATTAGGCCAAAAAATCTTATCCTTTAATAGAAAAGATTCATATGTTTCGTAAAATATAGAAAATAGCCTGGAGCTCTGAAAAATCCGTAAAAATGTCCTTTGGAATCGGGAGTTCGCCATCTTCAACTGAAAAAAAGAGAAGACAAAATTAGGCCAAAAAATCATATCATTTATAAATAAAATATGTATCTTACAGAAAATGTAGAAAATAGTCCAAGCAAAGAAAAGTCCGCAAAAATTTTCGTTGGAATCGGTAGATCGCCATCATCACCTGAAAAAATAAGAGAAAAAGTTGTAAGCTATAAAAATCATCTCAGTTAATAAAAAGACTACAACAAAAAATGGTCGTTGACAACTTCTAAGAAAGGTTGTAATATGGGTCAAACAACTTTTTAACAAACATTGTTGTTGCGGGTCAAATCCGCTTAACAATGAGATTTAGGGTATGGTGATTACAGGTTAATTGGGTCTTAGTAGAGGGTAAACATCAGATTCAAGATCGCTTGAAGGTCGCCGACCGCTTGGAAGAGTGGCCGATCTTCCTGCACAACGAGCTGCTCGTCAAAAGGCTGGGTTGGCTGTTAACCCGTGGCCTCTCCGATGGTAAAGTCAGTTTGCAACTTGTTAGAAAGAGGCATGCCATGTTGGAATTTCTTAGTGTAGAGCGACCTAACGTGACGAGCTTGCATGGAAGGCATTGATATATGGACGATATCCAGCCTTGTGTGTAAATGAGAGTTTTTTATTTCTACCAACTGGCCCCCTCGTTAATGGCCGGAGTGGGGTATTTATAGTGGTGAGAGTCGGTTGATCGCCGTTCAATTAGCTATGGCTTATGCTTAGCTGGGGTCTAGTTGGCACTTTGCTGGAGTATTAATGGGGATGCGATGGGTCTGCGAGACTGTCAGAGATATTTTAGCACTGCCTTAATCAGGCATTAATGAGGATGCAACGGGCGGCCATTAGTTATTGTCTTTAACCTTGGGCATTAATTGGAGGCATAGGTGGCCCCACATCACTTGGCCAGATATATTTATGGGATGCATGGTCGCCGAGGGTTGCCCTTGGAGAGAGAGTCGAGCTTGGAGCCCAAGCTTGGTGTCCCCAGCTTCCTCCGGTCGACCCTCCTGCCTAGGTCGTCAGAGCGAGCTTCATTATGTCGGTTGATCTCTACGCTTGGCTGGTGAGCTTCCTGCTTGACTAGTTGGGCAAGCCTCTCTCTCTCTCTCTCTCTCTCTCTCTCTCTCTCTCGATTTATAGGGTGATCTTCCCGATCAATCAGGCAATCGACGATCTTCTCATTTGTGCTCGCTCTTATTCTGGCTAGCCGGTAAGCTATTCGCTTGGGCTTCAACTATTTGTGCCTTCATTTTCTGGGCCAACCATCAGGTAGTAGTAATTGCCCCATCATTTGAGTTCGAACTGGGAAGCCCGGCTCAGCTCGGATGACGTGTCACACCCTTATTGGCTGAGGGCCGGTGGGTGGAATTAATTTGAATTGATTGCCAAATCTTTTTAGGTCATCATGACGATTCGGGATGGGGAGAATCGAGGCGTCGGTTCGCTCTGAGCTTGATGTGTGGCCGATCTGACTGAAGGAAGAAGTCGAGGCGACAGACTCGCCCAGATCACACCATGTGGCCCGCCTCTAACAGCTGAGATTAGCTCCTTTACTGTATAAAAAGAGATGGGATGCTAACGAGAGGGACTTTTCTACATCCTTTTTGAATATTCTTTTCCCCCGTCAGTGTCGAGAGATTCCGTCGCTGTTGTCGTCGCCATCGCCACGCTGTTGTCGTCAAAGTTTTGTCGTCTATTCTTCTTCCAGATATCTCGTCGAACTTTTCCATAGGATCCCCTTCTTCTGCTTCCGATTCTATTTTTGAGCAGATTTTTGGTGAGTTAAAGAGTAGCCGTGCCGTGGAACCGGAGGAGCCGAAGGAGTCTTGGCTGGAGGAGCTCCCTCGCTCTGAGGGTGACCCATCGTCGAGCCTGCCATCACCTCACCGTCGTCGGCCTATAGGGGCCCTAAGAAAGGGAAATGGCCTAGGTCTTCCCCTAGGGCCCCGGTGGCCGATGAAGATTCTGCGGAGGAGATCTTAGCCATAGCGGCCCACACATCGACCTTCTTCGTCCCTCTCATTTGCTCCAAGTACATCAAGCCGCCCTATTTCGTTCGCCTCCCAGAGTTCTCTGAGCGGGTATGCTCCCCAAGGGATCACGAGGTTGGGGGTCTATGCCCAGACCTTTGCCCTTGGGCTCCGGTTCCCTCTCCAACCCTTTCTTCTCCTCGTCCTACACTTCCACGAACTCCCCCTCTTCATACTGATACCAAACTCCATCATCTCCTTGGTTAGCTTCCTCGTCCTTTGCTTGGGTAGTGGAATAAGTCTGACTTTGTCGTTTCAGTAATTCTTCGAAGCCAAGCGCAAAGGGGTGTACTACTATGTTTGTGCAAGGAGGGGTCGGCCTCTTGTTCTCAATCTACCGGGCAAGATAAAATATTGCAAAGAGACGTTTGTCTTTGTCTTGATGCCCAAGGCCCTAGCTTTGAGTACGAACTGGGGGACACTGAATCCCTCGGTGAATAAAGAAGTGGTCCTCGGGGCGGCCGACCAAGAAAACGCCAGGATCTTGGAGGACATCCCCAAGAAAAGCAGGGACTTTCAGGGCCTGGTTATGGACGAGCAAATAGTCAAGCATGTCTGGCTTGAAGGTAATACGAGTTTCGTGATCCACCCCTGATTTGCTCACCCTGATCTATTGTTTTTTGTAGGTGCGACCATGAGTCTCTCAAGGGAGGAGATGAAGAGGAAGGCCAAGAAGCAGGCTACCAAGGGCTTGGCCAAGGTCGGCCATAAGCGAGGCAAGGAGGGGGCGAGCACCACTCGGGCTGAGAAGGAGGCTGCACCTTTTGCTCTTCTTTCCTGGACGAGCATGGTGGCATTGGAACCTCATGTTGACCTCGACCCGCCCCAGGAGAAGCTGGTCGTCGCAACCGCTATGGCATCCCAGGGCCCGTCGGTCACCGTGACCGGTGCGGCCCCTACCAGCTTGGTCGCTCCCTTAGTCGTGCCTCTGGGTTCTTTGGCCGGGTTGGCCTAGACCTGCTGGGAGGCAACAATTAATTGCTGGCCATATGGATGCCTGTCGTCGGGGTTAGGAAAGCCAACCCATCCGAGCTGCGAGGCAGCGCTTGCTGTTTTCAAGTCGAAGAAGGTCGAGCTCCTTGCTCTTCCGATGGGGGCAGATTGCTGCTCCACTCTTCTCGGTGTGCGCCTACGAATCGGTGTTTGATGAGGCCAAGGTTACGGCCAGCCTGGCCGAGAACAGCGTGCTGCCCAAGGATCGAGAGTCTTTGGTGAATGTTGATGCAGAGAGGACATGTGATACGGCCATTTGGCTCAACATATAAGTCCGTCGCTATTCTAACTCAAGATACCGCTTTTCTCAGAAGATGCACGCTTACATCTCTTACTCCTTTTGTGTAGATGGTCGCGGTGTTGGTGTCCCTCCAATGTCACTACATGGTGGCGAGCAGGGCCAAGGGCGCCCATACGAGGAAGGTGGCTATTCGGTCCGCCCCTTTTGCTCTCGTAATCGGGACGGTGGTTGAATATCATCTTACCACAAGCGCATGATATATAAATATATCGACAAGTGGGTATTGAATCCATAGGGAGGCGGTTTTCACACTACTTATCTATTCCTAGGCTGGGTTAGGCTTCGATGTCTTATTGGGTGGAGATGGATTACGAAGGAATGTCGTAATGGCATCGTAATGGCGATGGAAGTGGAATGCGAGGGTGTCATGATCGGCAAGGCACGACCAAGGTCTCCACACAAAAAAGAAAACAAAAAGAACAAAGAGAAACGAATTAGGGAAATATCAATAGGATGTCGGGAATCCCCGCTAGGGCTTTCGGGTTTGGATAACATGTTAAGGATCCCTTCATCGAACGATGAATGCAGGTAGGAGTGTTGCACATGTATATGGGAACAAGCACTTGAATTTCGTCGTCATGCTCATCTAACGCCTTCGCATGTGCAGTCGTACTTTCACAGTCGACCTTGCATGGGGACGCGTGCAGTATGCTTGACACTTGGTTCTCGTACCACAGATTCGTATCCACTCTCGTGATCTACGGACTAGGATACCACTCTATGGTTGGTTCAGGCAATCGGGCTAATCTCGTAGTCACCGACTAGAGGATCGAGGATTAGTGATCGCCCCTAACCCTCGAGTCACTCTCGTGATCGCGAGCCCTAGAAACGGCCACTAAGCCCAAATCAGATTCGTGGGGATCGTCCCTAGAATGTGTAGCTACTTTTGCAATCCTCAATTCTAGGGCTAATCCCCCAAAACCCCTTATCCAAACTACCGTAGAGCAACCCTAGATTCATCCAACTAAGGTTAACCCATCACACTGACCCTAGAATCCTAGGGTTCATCCCTAATCCTAGCAATAGATCTACTCAATCATTGCATAAGAGATAGAAACAACGGGTATAAACATCACAAATAGATAATATGAAAGCAATAAAAGATTCAATAATAAAAACACATGAGAAAGACAATAAACAAGATTTAACAAAGGAAAAATATGTATCTAATAGAGATCCGATACATAAACATCCAAGAGGGGGCCAATGGCATAGCCTAACCTCTGAAAATCATCCCCAAAGACAGAAAATAGGAAAAAGTGGCTAAAACGGCTCCCTCCAAATGGTGGCTCAACTCCCAATTTATAGGCTTCCCCAACAACCCTAATAATTGACCTAAAAGCAATTTCCCGACATAGCGCTCGGTCGAGCATGCCCTACTGCTCGACCGAGCGCGCCCTTTGGTGCTTGGTGTTGATGCTTGGAGAATGGGCCACTTGGTCGAGCAGGGTAGCCGCTCGATCGAGTGCTCCCTTCGAGGAATCCATGTCGCTCGGGCAAACATGCCAAAGCGTCATCTCGCTCGGCCGAGCAACACAACTCGCTCGGCCGAGCGAATTAGACGCGAACTTTCCCGAGAGCTGCAAGGCAAAAAATAGGAGCTCACTGACGACTGGCTCGGGTGAGTGTTGGGGGTCGCTCAGCCGAGTGACCCCTTTCGTAGCTCGACTCCTCGTTCTTTGTATCATAGCTCGGTCGAGCGCACGGGCGTCCTGGAACTCATGGCCAAGGCTCTCTCTCTTCTCCTCTCCTCTCCTCTCTTCTTCTTTGCTTCTTCTTCTTGCTCCTCTCCAGTGGCTTTGAGTCGTCAAATGCGGCGTCGTTGATGCTCCGGCATCGATGTTCATGCCCTACTCTCCAATATGCTTCAAATTGCTCGATATTACCTGAAATGCAACCAAACGCTCTCAAAGTCAAATAGTTCTAGTTAATAGCTAAAAAGCGTATAAAATTAGGATTTAAGCAATCATTTTAGCGTGTAAACATTGGTCCTGATTGAAGCAACTTTGGATGAAAAGCCATTATATGTACTTTTCATGTAAAAACCAAAGAATAAATGAGCCATGTCATACAATATCCTAGAAACATTAAAGCATCTATTTAAAATAGATTCCTAATTATATCGCAAGTGATTCAATACATTCATAGTCTGCCCAATAACAAGCATGTGCTACACAGAATGTGCACGCATGTTCTACAACTGGGCATCAGCTAGAAAATAGTGATGTCCCAAAACTTTCACTGCATATGACAGCTTAGTTATGCATGAAAGATCAATATATGACATTCTAGAGCAATGGAAGAGCACTTGTTAAAGCATGAAAAGTTATCAGCCTGGGAAAAATTGAGTGAAGGTTGTGCAGAAGTATAAATCACACCGAAAATTTGGTTACGCGACACCTATATCTTTTGAGGAAAGGAACACACACACACATTTTACCACCAATTTTGCTTAAAAAACATTCAGTAGGCTTCATAATATTTTTGGGATCAACAACTTGATGAAACTGAGAATGCAAATGCAAGAACTTCCCAAAATAACCAAGCAATTCACAAAGCAAAAAAACAAATACCTGACCATAATCCTCCACAAGATCGAAAACCCCACAAGAATCTGCAAGCTCGATCTCGTGATAAGGGTGCCATGTATTGTCCTCATGGTGTACTCAAATCTCTAATACATCAACCCAACAAATAAATCGAAAATTGAGTGAAGGTAGTGCATAACTATAAATCATACCCCAAATTTGGTTACGCGACACCTATATATTTTAAGGAAAGGAAAACATACACATTTTACCACCAATTTTGCTTTAAAACATTCAGATAGACTTCATAATACTTTTGGGATCAACAACTTGATGAAATTGAGAATGCAAATGCAAGAACTTCCCAAAATAACCAAGCAATTCACAAATCAAAACAACAAATACCTGACCACAATCCTCCACAAGCCCGAAAACCCCACAAAAATCTGCAAGCTCGATCCGCGGTAAGAGCGCCTGGATTGTCCTCATGGTGTACTCAAATCTCTAATACATCAACCCAACTAATAAATTGAAAATGATTCTAGAGATTAAAAACAGTATAAACACACTGAGAGATTTAAAATAAACCTCATATGGGTCAATAATGTAAACGAATCTGTGACTGAGAATAATCGATAGGGTCGAAAGATGAAGGTAAACGACCCTCCGATCACGATCAGAAGCCGACAGTCGAAATGGGTCTGAGGCAGCATATTGCTTCTAGTAACAAACATCATGGTTTGAATAACTTTTGCCTTCTCTTCCTGCAAAATTCAAACAAAATTCCAATAAAAACAATCAGAAACAGAGAGAAATCAAATAGAGAACCCCATTTAACTAAAAAATGCTCAACTAGAGAAACCCATTTATCTCGTAAAATGTGTTGCGTAACGTAATTTCTGTCATATATGTTGATATAGTGCATGCGTAGGACTTCTGGCACTACCATTTTTGTCAAAAAATAACTTGAGAAAGAAAGAAGTAATTAAATAAACGAAAGTTTAGCATTAAAATTCTTCATGATTGAAAAGAAAACAAGCCAACACAATATTATTCACGAATCTGATTCGATTACATGTTAATTACGAATTTTCCAAAATCCAAATAGAAGCACATAATCGTTACCCTCACGGCATCATCCACCACAATTGATGTCCTAATTTGTAAGGATTCAGTTTGCTTAGGAAATAAAGTCCTAAATTCCTAAATCTTAGTATATATCACCAAATGGAATTTATAACAGAAGTTAAGCCTCGCATGGGTCTTTACGGTTACAAATAATCATACAAAGCCAACGATCATTGATGACACGCTTTGTTTTTCATATAAGCATGAATTAAAAATGTCAACATTTAAACCTTGATGATGAGCATATGAACAAAGCAAAGAATTTAAAAAAATAAAATCTCAAATCCGATTCATATAAAACCTACAATTCATAGTTGTGCAATTGAAAAATCAGAACTTTTTCAACTCTTCACCTTATTTATCACTGCCTTGTGCTAAGGAATATTGGGAAAAACACCATCTTTCCGTGTTTTTCCACACACACACACACACACACACACACACACACACACACACACACAAGATCATCAAGAAAATTCGGCATTTAGGGTATGCTTCATCTGAATTTGGTGATATTGAAAGAAAATTCACTACACTCAAGCAACTTAGGAAGAACCCCTTTTGAAGAGAAAAAAGGATAGACCTTTTTTCGTTGAAGAGCGAGGAGTCAAATCCTTCAACAACGAAGTTGGACTTGTCATTAGGCCTCTCTAATCTGCTTTACAGTGAGCGAAAGCACGCCATGGCCCCACGGCTTCAAAGCAACCGAGATGCGAGAGTTAGAACTTAAAAGAGATCGATGAAGCCCTAACCCAAAGTTTTTGTCTCCGGATGATGCTTGAGCGACGACAATGGCAACGAAGAAGCAAAACCCTCGATCGATTGCACGAAGAAGGAAGAAAATTTCTTGGTTTTGGCGATGGTGCTTAGCGTAAGAGAGGCCATTGCACTTCGAATCGCTCAAGCTATTGACGATTGCCTTAGGAGAGTGTGAGTGTTGACGATTGCTTGAGTAGAGCACACAAAGAGGGCTCCAGATGGGCTTGGAGGAGAGGAGATCTTGAGCTAGGGCTTGTGGGAGAGGAGATCTCGAGCTATAGCTTGTGGGAGAGGAGATCTCGAGCTATAGCTTGTGGGAGAGGAGATCAGAGCTAGGGCGAGATTGAGAGAATGAGCAAGAGAAAGAAATGTATCTTGGGGATTCCAGATATGGCTGAGATTTTTCATGCTAAAGAAGAGAAACCTCTTTTCTCTATTTATAAGGCCACCACCATATCTTCCATCCTGCAACCGCCCCCTGATTTTCCACAACCGACCCACGATTTCCTTAACGGCCATGTGAGACTTGGTCTCTCGGTTGAGGAAAATCCTCAACCGAGTATCGGGTCGGTTACCAGTTGATTTAGCCATATCAGGCCATAACCAACTTACATCTCCCACTTGGCCTGAAATGGCCAAGTGCATTTTGGTCATACTCTCACTATCCGTGAGATATAACACATGATGTAATTTCACATACTCCCACTATCCGTGAGATATGCACATTTTATTTATCGAGTACAATCATTATTCATGAAAGTTTCCTTGACTTAGATATTTCTAAGTCCCCATCAAACCAACATGTTTGATAAATGTACCTGCTGGAATACCCTTTGTCAAGGGATTAGCAATCATATTACTTATTGGAATACAAGTCACATTGACTTCTTTCCTTTCCACCATATCATGTATGTAATGATATTGTATTTCAATATGCCTTCCTTTGGAACTGTTTGCACCACTGTGGATCAAGCTGATGGCTGCTTGATTATCACAGTACATCTCAATTGGTACATCCACCAAATTGATATCCAAGTCCAATAGGAACCGTCTGATCTAGACAGCATGAATAGCCGCCATACTACAGGCTATATACTCAGCTTCTTGTGTGTATTTCGCTACACAACCCTGTTTCTTTCCACCCCAAGAAACAGCTGCACCACCAAAGGTGAACACATGTCTTATAGTTGACTTCCTGTCATCTTTGTCCCCTCCGAAATCTGCATCGGAGTAACCAATAACATCAAGCGAATCTGCTTGATAAACTAACGTATGGTGCACCGTACCCTTTATATATTTCATGTAACGACCACTTTTCGTGGTACGTTGTTCATGCACGTGCTTTTGACTGTGCACGTATTTGTTTTAGACCTTGCTTGTTTGTGAACACTTTCGTGTGATATGCCGTTGTGAACGTCTCTGAGAGTATTAAATAGTGGCACTATTTTGGAACGACGTTTCTCGAGTCGTTTTCCCACAATTTAAACTTACTCGATGAGACGTGACGATTCTCACTCTTGACGGGAGACGTTTCTATTTTTAGTTTCGTCGTCCGACGTCGAATTTGAGATCCGTCTTCTTAGTTAGCTCACATTCGTCATCACGATCACCTCGATATTTATTTTATAATTTTTGGAGTTCATTTGACCACTTTAATATTTTTAACAAGTTTTATATTATTTTTAATAATTAATTTATAAATTATTTTCGGCCAAATAAAATTTATTTGAGTTTTAAAAGTTTTAAAGAATTTTTGAGCCAATTTCCAGCTCATTTGGACCGGGTCAAACCCTTGGGTGAGTTGGAGTAGTTAAATTTCAAATTTTAAATCTTTTTAAACTTCTAATCCTATTAGATTTAGCCCTAGACCAAGTCAACCCATCTACACTATATAAGCAACCCCTAGCAAGACCTATTTTCGCAAGAAATTAGCCCTAGCCTCTTCCAAACTCAAATTGGACGTTGCGACGATTCGTCGCAACGTTGCGACAAGCATTGGCCGCACCGACCGAGAGAACGGGCTCCGTTCCCCCGCTCTGACCGGTCGCCCGCTCCGCATCCTAGCTGCTCCGTATCGCTGCAGCAGCCGCCGCCCTGTTCCCGCGCTCTGACCGAGGATTCCTCTCGGTCAGACCGAGAGCATCGCCCGCTTCCGTTCCGCACAGCCGCTCGCACCCAACCCCGCTTCGTCCCCCGCTCAGCGCCGTGTCTGACCGAGGCGCATCCCCGCACCGACCGCAGCTTCGCAACGTTGCAACCGTTGCAACGTTGCAGCACCCCGCTCCCCGCATCCAAGCGCCCCGACTGGGACATTGCCCCGCACCGACCGAGAGCCCCGACCCCGCACCGACCCGCTGCGATGCACAAGCCCGTTCCCCCGCACCGACCGAGCCGTTCCCCCGCATTTGGCTGAGTACGACCGATGGCCATACGTCGCAACCCCGCACCTGTCGCATCGCTTGCCACCGTGGGCCCCCCAAGTTCTCCAGAGTTATTGTGGGTCCCCCAAAGGTCCCTAGGACTACTGTGGGCCCCACCTAGGTGCGTTCTCTTCGACGACTTGCCGCATACGACGTCGTCGCACGTCGTAGCCCGTTGTCGCACGTGCGAGCTTTGGAATCTGGAATCGTCGCCCCGGTTGATTGCTCTGAAATTTCCAGCGAGGAATCTAATTGGAATCTGGACTTGGAGCGTGATCTTTTATTCCAACCCCCGGCGTCGCTACCCGACGCCGGTGTAGCTTTCGCGTCGTGTTGAGGTAACGCTTTGCACCCCTAGGACCCCCAACCCAATTGCATGCTAATCAAGACTAAAACCAGTATTTTTAAAGTATTTTAAATGTTTTAAATTCACTAATCAAGATTAATAATATGGAATTTAGGCCGGTGGACTTGCGCACGTAGGATAATTGTGATTTTGGACTCATTGGACGGTGTGCTCAGACGTCGTGCTTGCAGGCAAGTGAAACTTGCCAACTCTTGTGTAGGGCCATGTTTTTAGGCCACTTCCTTGTTCCTAGCGTAAAAGAGACTAGTCAGTGAAATGATAGCTGGCTAGACGCCTACTTGATCTAGTTTGACAACGAAACTAGATCCGTCACCTAATTGATCTAGCTTGACAACGAAGCTAGATCCAACTCTTTAAACTTGTTGTTCATGCATACTAAACTGTCACGTTTACTTTTCTTATCTGTACGCACTTTTAACTGTCATGCATCGCATCTTACATGTCATCCCAGTTGATTGTTGCATTCGTAGCACACGCTACAAAACTTGTACTCCTTGAAAACTACTTCCGGGGGAAACGGGCCTCATGTGTTGGTCAAAAGCCAATGCCCGGGTTCCCTGGACTGGCTAGGTGCACCCCTGCGCCATACTTGTTTAAACACTTCCTGTCTCGTGGTCCAGAAGCGGGCCTCATGTGTTGGCTAAAAACCAATGCCCGATACACGTGGAGGGGGTAGGGATAAACGATCACTTGAGCTAGGAGCTGGCCGTGCAGCCACTCTAGCCAAAAGGCGGAATCCCTGTGCACGAGGTGCTTACTTTTCTTGTCTTGTACTTGTCTTGTGAATGATTCATGCAATACTTGTCATACATGCCATGTTTAAATACCATGCTCGTACTTTACTTTACTTTACCTTACCTGTTGAACTCATTACTTTAACTGCCATGTCATTGCATCATGCTAGAACTGCTAGGTTGCTTTACTTTTACCTACCTTCAGTTTTCTTGCACAAGTCTCTTGTAGACTTGCTGACATGTGCCCCTTGCTCTTTTGGGTGTCACATGTTAGACCCTGAGCCAGAGACCGTTGCTGAGTACGTGGTGTTTTGCTGACGCTGAGTCTGAGTCCATGATTGCCAGGAGGATTTTGGTGGACACCGGTGACCATTCTTTGAGTCTTTGTTGAGCTTTATTTTGTTTAGGCCTTTTGTTAGTTATTGGTGCGTAGCACCGTCGTTTGTACTTTGTACTTTTGTTGGCCATGTTTGGGCCTTTAGTCTCTTTTTCCTTTTAGCCTGGTGGCTTTTCTGTGATGTTGGAATTTATATTTATGGATATTCTGAGATTATTCTTTTGTCTCATTTCATTATTATTATCTTGTTTCGCTCGTGTTGCAAGGACCTGCAGTTTTAAATTTGATTGACGCTTATCGGACTTGCAGCTTTGCAGCTTCAAGTCTGAGCGGACCTTCTCACGCTTCGCCTCCATATTTTTGGGAAGCGGGGCGTGACAGGTTTTGTTGGTGGCCCATGCAGGTCCGTCTTGCAATTGCGAATTAGCGGAACAACGATAATAACAGAATGTCCATTAAATAAATTGCAACATCCAAGTAATAAGCCCTGAGCTTAGTCGTTTTCTTATGACACTAGGTGATAAGAAGACTTAGTTAGACGCCTGTGCTTGTTAGTTAGAGGCCTCTGTTTGTTAGTTAGACTCCCTGCCAGCAATTGATTTAATTGTCGTAGGAGTTACCTTAGTGGTTATTGCCTAACTCTGACCATATTTGACTTCTAGAATTTCCTTTTGTCGTTCGCTTGGGTTCATCGATTTCGGACCAAGCTGAACGCATTTCTTTACCGTCTAACCTTTAGAAATCTTAGCGCTTAGTTTTTAATCTTTAGTTGGTCGACCGTAGGGGTTTCCGTAGACTTTCCTGATTCATATCCTAGGCGTATGTATGTTCTGATCATCCGACTAATTTCCTTGCCTCGATTCACGAGATCGCCTCATGACGATCGTCGTCCATTTTCGAACCTCTCCATTACGAACCTTGAAACTCTTGAAAGTATTTTTGACCCCCTCCTTTCCGAAGTTTAACCTTGTTCCAAATCTTAATGCATATGTACTTATACTTCATCCTCCTTCGTTGATTTAAAATTTTAAAAAAACTTTTGTCTGAAATTTTGAACTCTAGCTTATAATATCTTTCCAGCTTTTATCTTTCGTACTTATGTAAATGCATTGCCCCTTCATATATTAATTTTATTCTGGACCGTACTTTTGCTTTGCCCAATTCGATTTATAATTTTCCTTCTTATTTGTGTTATTCGAATGATACGTCGTGTTTACTTTAATATACTTTCAAGCCACATGGAATTTCAGCTTTTAGACAGTCAGTTTTATGCTCATCGTTTTCGCTATTTCAAAATTTTAAGAAATTACTACTCCTGACCCAGACTTCCCATAGTTTGGTTTTTAAAGCTTTACTATCAATTTTGATAATTCTACTACCAAGTTATTAATATTATCTTTCCACTTCCCCTACGTGCTTTTAGAAAAATTTCGAGACTAAATAGAATTTCAATTATTTTTATATAACTGTATCAGGTTCGTTGTGCTCGTATGCTAAGGACCTTGTGTAAATCAGTTTTTCATTTTTGCAAATCCTGGTTCCTTTGAAAAGCAGCTTCAATATTGATTATTTTAAAATTTTTCATAATCTAAAAGTTTTGAAAGCATTTAACATGAGTTTAAATCCTTCCGTTACTTGATTTCCTTCCTTGACTTTCACAAACATTATCTTAAATTACTGCCGTATAATATTTTCTAAACTACGTCTTCAATATTCGTGTGAATGATTGTACTTCCTTTTTAAATGATTTTTTAAAACCAATAAAACATTTTCTCTTATTATGAATATTCGACTCAAACTTATTTCAACTCGCTTTATCGATCTTCAAATATTTTATACAGATGAGGAATTCCAATTTTTTGAAGTACAACAGTTTTCAATTTTGCGTATTTTATCTCATGCTATTTACCCTATTTTCTTTTTCCCCTCCTATATAAGCATCACTACATCTCCCTTTTCCCTCAACCTAAACATCACTATTGAGTCAATGTTTCGTCTAACCAAGCTGTCTCCTTGTATTCGTCCTATCTGAACTCGTGCGTATCGATCCTTCCCTCGTCACGCCCTCGACCTCGACCTCCCTCTATTGCTTAGGCTTTAGTGTCCGTCAATGTCTGTGTCAACCCTTAATTGTTAGTAGGCCCTTGGACCTTGTGAGGTAGTCGTAGTGCACGTACCTAAGTTGTGTACGTGGGCTTGAATGAGAATTTCCATAGTATATTGATGTTGCCTATTGAGTGATATATATATATATATATATATATATATATATATATATATATATATATATATATATATATATATACTCGGAGTTATTCGTGATGGTATGAAGTTGTTGTGTGTTAGTAGTTATAGATTTTTGCGAGGATAGCTATACTATACTAGGGATGCCTGTGTATATAAGAGTTAGCGTTGAAATATCTAAGTTGTGTATGTAGTAAGAGATACTTATAATGGTTGAAATAAAATGATTGGTAAAGCTATGTGTATGTTAGTAGTGATAATAATAAGAGTGCGTATGGTTAAGAGAGTAGGCTTATTGAGTGACCTACATACTAGTACGAGTGAGTATGTGCTCGTAGGTAGATATATATGGTGCTTATATGTAAGTAGTTATGTTTTGTTGCCTGAGTATATAAGTGTTATGCATATGGTAGTAGGATTATAATTTTGATTGGTAATGCTTGCTTTTCGGGATGTCGCATGCGTGCATGCCGTGAGGTATACACGACTATTGCACATCTTAATTATGTACGTATGGATGTGTTAGTATACTAATTATAGGTAGTAGGCTATGGTATGAATATATGTGTTACATGTGTGTGACTATACGATGAATACGTATGCATGTATTAGGGAGTGTATTATAATTATACGTGTGCTGATGTCTGTATTATTATTATTATGGTATATAGAGTGATTGAACTATGTAAGTACTACCTGACTAAATATTAAGTGTGACTGACTTATGGAATGCATATGATTGTATTGGTAGATATATATATATAAATATTGGAGTGATATTGGTATAGGTATGAATGCCGTGTTACGTATATAGAATATTCTGATGTGTGTATTGAGTCTCACTCAAGCTTGAGTGGGTATACTCTAAGTATATTGAATGTATGTTTGTAGTTTGAACATAGCAATGCTTGATGTATGTATAGTGATAGAAATGTTTGTGCCTGGTTGAGTTACGCACATGACTGTGGGTCGCTACACCAGTATATAGCTATAGGTGTTGGTCTTGTGGTATAGTTATTTACTAAGGACTTGCTTGTGTGCTAGCTAAACTAGGTGCATGAATGTGCTAGTAATATAATGGTATGATTGGTATGCGTAAATGAAATGTTAGCGTGTATGGGTGTGCACCATGCACGGGTAAGTATGTGCTTAGTTATAGGAATCAATGACTATGATATATGTGGCGTGTCGTAAATACAGTTATAGGACCGTACGTGATGTGAATATATGGTGAACTATTTGCATGTATTTGAATGACTATGTATTGTGAACTATAGCAGTGGTGAATATGTATATTAGATATAGTGAACTTGATCCAATAATGGTATGGTGTGACTACATGTGTGGATGTGTTTGGTGTTGGATGAATACTAGGGATTATTAGAGGGTAGTATACCCTTGATGTCTGTGCATAGGTAGCTACATATAGGTAGAGCAATGATTGTATTGGCTAAGTGTGAGACTATCCTTATGTGAGTATCTGAACTATTGTTTTATACTAGGTAGTAGTTATATAAGGGATGTATGTTTATATATATATGATTGAAATACATGTATAAGTTTGACTGACTATAATAAGTATATGTATATGACGTACGTGAATGTATATATATATGTGTTGGTAGTGTTAATGTTTGACTACCTAGTGCGTATATGAGCACTTGTAATGACTATACCTGGTTTGAAATATAATGTGACATGATTGGGGTAGTATTTAGAGCGACTAGATATATTAGAAAGTCCGAGGACGGACTTTATTCTAAGGTGGGGAGGATGTAACGACCACTTTTCGTGGTACGTTGTTCGTGCACGTGCTTTTGACCGTGCACGTGTTTGTTTTAGACCTTGCTTGTTTGTGAACACTTTCGTGTGATATGCCGTTGTGAACGTCTCTGAGAGTATTAAATAGTGGCACTATTTTGGAACGACGTTTCTCGAGTCGTTTTCCCACAATTTAAACTTACTCGATGAGACGTGACGATTCTCACTCTTGACGGGAGACGTTTCTATTTTTAGTTTCGTCGTCCGACGTCGAATTTGAGATCCGTCTTCTTAGTTAGCTCACATTCGTCATCACGATCACCCTGATATTTATTTTATAATTTTTGGAGTTCATTTGACCACTTTAATATTTTTAACAAGTTTTATATTATTTTTAATAATTAATTTATAAATTATTTTCGGCCAAATAAAATTTATTTGAGTTTTAAACGTTTTAAAGAATTTTTGAGCCAATTTCCAGCTCATTTGGACCGGGTCAAACCCTTGGGTGAGTTGGAGTAGTTAAATTTCAAATTTTAAATCTTTTTAAACTTCTAATCCTATTAGATTTAGCCCTAGACCAAGTCAACCCATCTACACTATATAAGCAACCCCTAGCAAGACCTATTTTCGCAAGAAATTAGCCCTAGCCTCTTCCAAACTCAAATTGGACGTTGCGACGATTCGTCGCAACGTTGCGACAAGCATTGGCCGCACCGACCGAGAGAACAGGCTCCGTTCCCCCGCTCTGACCGGTCGCCCGCTCCGCATCCTAGCTGCTCCGCATCGCTGCAGCAGCCGCCGCCCCGTTCCCGCGCTCTGACCGAGGATTCCTCTCGGTCAGACCGAGAGCATCGCCCGCTTCCATTCCGCACAACCGCTCGCACCCAACCCCGCTTCGTCCCCCGCTCAGCGCCGTGTCTGACCGAGGCGCATCCCCGCACCGACCGCAGCTTCGCAACGTTGCAACCTTTGCAACGTTGCAGCACCCCGCTCCCCGCATCCAAGCGCCCCGACTGGGACATTCCCCGCACCGACCGAGAGCCCCGACCCCGCACCGACCCGCTGCGATGCACAAGCCCGTTCCCCCGCACCGACCGAGCCGTTCCCCCGCATTTGGCTGAGTACGACCGATGGCCATACGTCGCAACCCCGCACCCGTCGAATCGCTTGCCACCGTGGGCCCCCCAAGTTCTCCAGAGTTATTGTGGGTCCCCCAAAGGTCCCTAGGACTACTGTGGGCCCCACCTAGGTGCGTTCTCTTCGACGACTTGCCGCATACGACGTCGTCGCACGTCGTAGCCCGTCGTCGCACGTGCGAGCTTTGGAATCTGGAATCGTCGCCCCGGTTGATTGCTCTGAAATTTCCAGTGAGGAATCTAATTGGAATCTGGACTTGGAGCGCGATCTTTTATTCCAACCCCCGGCATCGCTACCCGACGCCGGTGTAGCTTTCGCGTCGTGTTGAGGTAACGCTTTGCACCCCTAGGACCCCCAACCTAATTGCATGCTAATCAAGACTAAAACCAGTATTTTTAAAGTATTTTAAATGTTTTAAATTCACTAATCAAGATTAATAATATGGAATTTAGGCCGGTGGACTTGTGCACGTAGGATAATTGTGATTTTGGACTCATTGGACGGTGTGCTCAGACGTCGTGCTTGCAGGCAAGTGAAACTTGCCAACTCTTGTGTAGGGCCATGTTTTTAGGCCACTTCCTTGTTCCTGGCGTAAAAGAGACTAGTCAGTGAAATGATAGCTGGCTAGACGCCTACTTGATCTAGTTTGACAACGAAACTAGATCCGTCACCTAATTGATCTAGCTTGACAACGAAGCTAGATCCAACTCTTTAAACTTGTTGTTCATGCATACTAAACTGTCACGTTTACTTTCCTTATCTGTACGCACTTTTAACTGTCATGCATCGCATCTTACATGTCATCCCAGTTGATTGTTGCATTCGTAGCACACGCTACAAAACTTGTACTCCTTGAAAACTACTTCCGGGGGAAACGGGCCTCATGTGTTGGTCAAAAGCCAATGCCCGGGTTCCCTGGACTGGCTAGGTGCACCCCTACGCCATACTTGTTTAAACACTTCCTGGCTCGTGGTCCAGAAGCGGGCCTCATGTGTTGGCTAAAAACCAATGCCCGATACACGTGGAGGGGTAGGGATAAACGATCACTTGAGCTAGGAGCTGGCCGTGCAGCCACTCTAGCCAAAAGGCGGAATCCCTGTGCATGAGGTGCTTACTTTTCTTGTCTTGTACTTGTCTTGTGAATGATTCATGCAATACTTGTCATCCATGCCATGTTTAAATACCATGCTCGTACTTTACTTTACTTTACCTTACCTGTTGAACTCATTACTTTAACTGCCATGTCATTGCATCATGCTAGAACTGCTAGGTTGCTTTACTTTTACCTACCTTCAGTTTCCTTTCACAAGTCTCTTGTAGACTTGCTGACATGTGCCCCTTGCTCTTTTGGGTGTCACATGTTAGACCCTGAGCCAGAGACCGTTGCTGAGTACGTGGTGTTTTGCTGACGCTGAGTCTGAGTCCATGATTGCCAGGAGGATTTTGGTGGACACCGGTGACCATTCTTTGAGTCTTTGTTGAGCTTTATTTTGTTTTAGGCCTTTTGTTAGTTATTGGTGCGTAGCACCGTCGTTTGTACTTTGTACTTTTGTTGGCCATGTTTGGGCCTTTAGTCTCTTTTTCCTTTTAGTCTGGTGGCTTTTCTGCGATGTTGGAATTTATATTTATGGATATTCTGAGATTATTCTTTTGTCTCATTTCATTATTATTATCTTGTTTCGCTCGCGTTGCAAGGACCTGCAGTTTTAAATTTGATTGACGCTTATCGGACTTGCAGCTTTGCAGCTTCAAGTCTGAGCGGACCTTCTCACGCTTCGCCTCCATATTTTTGGGAAGCGGGGCGTGACATTTCATAATCCTCTTTACAGCTTCCCAATGAGCTAGACCAGGATTACTTTGATATGTACTAACCAGACTAACTGGGTTCGCCAAGTCGGGTCTAGTACACATCTTTTCATACATCAAACTTCCAATGGCCTGAGCATATGGAACATTCAGCCGAATTTGTCCCTCTCCAGGACAGTGTTCTTTACTTAACGACTTCCCCATAACCAATAGTGTAGCGGTCGGATTGGAATTGTACATTCCAAATATTTTCAATATTGTATGCAAATACTTTTCTTGGTTTAAATTTAACATTCTAGACTTCCGATCTCTAAGGATCTGTATTTCAAGAACATAGGATGCGTCACCCGTGTTCTTCATCTCAAATTCACTACAAATTGCTGATTTAATTCTATTCAACACTTCAATGTCATTTCCAGCGAGCAAAATATCATCCACATACAAGGATAATATCGTAAAACTGCTCCCACTTTTCAAGACATACACACAGTTATCCAATTTGTTTGCAACGAAACCAAGTTGGATAATAGTGTTGTGAAATTTGAGATACCACTATCTAGATGATTGTTTTAAACCATACAAAGATTTATTCAATTTATAAACTTTTTCTTCTTGTCCCTCAACCTGAAATCCCGTAGGTTGATCATATATAACTTCCTTCAACTCTCCGTTGAGGAATGCAGTCTTGACATCCATTTGGTAGTGTTCCAAGTCAAGATGCACACCAATCGCTAAGATTATCCTTATGGATGCAAACTTAGCCACCGGAGAATAAGTCTCCTGATAATCAATCCCTGCTTCCTGAGTAAATCCCTTTGCAACTAACCGGGCCTTGAATGTATCAAGAGACCCATCAACACGATATTTCTTCTTTAACACCCACTTGCATCCTATGGACTTCCTCTCTTCTGGTAAGTCACTTAGCTCACATACATTGTTTCTCTCAATTGAGTCAAGCTCCATTTTCATGGCCTCAAGCAATTGATCTGACTCAGATGATTTCATTGCCCCGAGCTCAGAAAATAGCCCCGAGCTAAGAAAAATACGCAAAAAATTTCGTTAGAACAGAGAGATCGCCATCTTCAACTGAAAAATAAGCTAAAACAAAAATTGGCTATAAAAATCATATCATTTAACATAAAGATCCGTATCTGCCAGAAAATGTAGAAAATTGTTCGGGGCTCAGAAAAATCCGCAAAAATGTCCGTTAGAACCGGAGATCGCCGTCTTTAACGAAAAAAAATTAAGAGAAGACAAAATTAGTCCCAAAAATCATATCATTTAATAAAAAGATACATATCACATCATTTAATAAAAAGATACATATCTTCCAGAAAATAGGCCCGAGCTAAAAAATCCGAAAAAATGTCTGTTGGAACCAGGAGATCGCCATCTTTAATAAAAAAATAAGAGAGGACAAAATTAGGCTACAAAAATCAAATCATTGAATAAAAATATTTATATCTACAATAAAATGTAGAAAATAGCCCCAACGTCAGAAAAATCCACAAAAATGTCTTTTGGAACCGGGAGATCGCCATATTCAACTGAAAAATAAAAGCAGACAAACTTAGGCTATATAAATCATATCATTTAATAAAAAGATAAATATTTTCCATAAAATTTAGAAAATAGCCCCGAGATCAAAAAACCCGCAAAAAAATCCGTTGGAAACATGATATCACCATATGCAACTGAAAAATAAGAGAAGACAAACTTAGTTTATAAAATCATATCATTTAATAAAATGAACCACTTCTTCAATAAACAGTAGAAAATATCACGAGCTCAGAAAAATCTGCAAAAATGTCTGTCAGAACCGGGAGTTCGCCATCTTCAAATAAAAAAAATAAGAGAAGCCAAAATTAGGCTAAAAATCATATCATTTCATAAAAAGATCCGTAACCACCAGAAAATGTAGAAAAATAGTTCCGAGCTAAGAAAATCTGCAAAAAATGTCCGTTGGAACCAGGAGATCGACATGTACAACTGAAAAATAAGAGAAGATAAAATTAGGCTACAAAAATCATTTCATTTAATAAAAAATTCATATCTTCAATAAAATGTAAAAAATTGCCCTGAGCTCAGAAAAATCCGCAAAAATGTCCATCAAGAGATCGTCATCTTCAACTGAAAAATAAGAGAATACAAAATTGGGCCATAAAAACCATATCTTTTGATATAATATCCATATCTTCAATAAAATGTAGAAAATTGCTCGGAACACAAAAAATCCGCAAAAATGTCAGTTGGAACCGGGAGATCGCCATTTTCAAGTTAATAAGAGAAGACAAAATTTGACCTTAAAATCATATCATTTAAAATAACGATCCATATTTTCCCGAAAATGTCGAAAATAGCCCGTAGCTAGAAAAATAACGGAAAAATATCCGTTGGAATCGGGAGATGGTCTTTTGTAATATGAAAATAAGAGAAGACAAAATAAAGCCAAAAATCATATCATTTAATAAAACGATCTATATCTTCCAGAAAATGTGGAAATTAGACTGGAGCTGAGAAAAATCCACAAAAATGTATGTTGAAATCGGGAGATTGCCAACTTCAACTGAAAAATTAGAGAAGACAAAACTAGCCCAAAAAATCATATCATTTAATAAAAAGATCTATCTTTCAGAAAATGCAGAAAGTAACCACGAGCTCAGAAAAATCCATAAAAAATGTCCGATGGAACCGGGAGATCGCCATCTTCAACTTAAAAATAAGAGACGGTAGAATTAGGCTATAAAAATCATTTCATTTCATATAAAGATTCATATCTTACAGAAAATTTAGAAAATGGCCTGTAGTTTAGGAAACTCATCAAAAGTGTCCGTTGAAACAGAGATATCGTAGTCTTCAACTGAAAAATAAGAGAAGACAAAATTAGGCCAAAAAATCATATCATTTAATCAAAAGATCCATATCTTTTAGAAAATGTTGATAAAATCCGCAAAAATGTCGGTTAGAACCAGGAGATCGCGATCTTCAACTAAAAAAACAAGAGAAGCCAAACTGATGTTATAAAAATCATATCATTTAATGAAAAGATCCATTTCTTAAATAAAATGTAGAAAATAGCTCCGAGCTCAAAAAATCCACAAAAATGTCTGTTGGAACCTGGAGATTGCTATGTTCAACTAAAAAATAAGAAAAGATAAAATTTTGCAAAAAATCATATCATTTAATAAAAAGATCAATGTCTTTTAGAAAATGTAGAAAATAATCTCACGGTCAGAAAATCTCAAAAAAATTCCTAAAAATGTCTGTTGGAACCGGGAGATTGCCATCTTCAACAGAAAAAATAAAAGAAGACAAAATTAGGCTATAAAAATCATTAGATTTAATAAAAAGATTCATATCTTACAGAAAATGTAGAAATTATCGCGTAGCTTAGAAAAATCCTGCAAAAATGTCCGTTGAAACTGGTAAATCGCCATCTTCAACGAAACAATAAGAGAAGACCAAATGAGGCCAAAATATATCTTTTAATAAAAAGATCCATATCTTCAAGAAAATGTAGAAAAATAGCCCTGAGCTCAGAACAATCCGTAAAAATATCTGTTGGAATCGAAAGATCGTCATCTTCAACTGAAAAATAAGAGAAGACAAAATTAGACTACAAAAAGCATTGCATTTGTTAAAAATATCCATATATTTAATAAAATGAAGAAAATAACACCGAGCTCAGAAAAATCAGCAAAAATTTCCGTTGTAACCAGGAGATTGCCATCTTAAAATGCAAAATAAGTGAAGACAAAATTAGGGTATAAAAATACTTTCATTTAATATTAAGATAATATCTTACAGAAAATTTAAAAAATTTCCTTAGATCAGAAAAATCCATGAAAATGTCCATTGGAACCATGAGATCGCCATCTTCATCCGAAAAATAAGAGAAGGCAAAATTAGGCCAAAAATCATATCGTTTAATAAAAAGAAACATATCTGCCAGAAAATGTAGGAAATCGCCCCGAGGTCAAAAAATATCCGCAAAAATATCCTTTGAAATAGGGAGATCATCATCTTCAACTGAAAAATAAGGGAAGACAAACTTAGGCTATAAAAATCATATCATTTAATAAAAAGATTCATATCTTCCAAAAAATGTAGAAAATAGCCCGGAGCTTAGAAAAATCCGTAAAAATGTCTATTAGAACCGGGAGATCCCCATCTTCAATGAAAAAACAAATGAAGGCAAAATTAGGCAAAAATATTATATCATTTAATAAAAATCTTTATCTTACAAAAAATGTAGTAAAATATCCACAAGTTCAAAAAAATCCGTGAAAATGTCTGTTGGAACCGGCAGATCACCATACTTAACTGAAAAATAAGAGAAGACAAATTTACGTTAGAAAAATCATATTATTTAATAAAAATATCCACATCTTCAGTAAAATATAGAAAATAAACCCAAGCGAATAAAAATCCGCAGAAATATCCATTGGAACCAGAAGATCGCCATCTTTAACAAAAAATAAGGGACGAGAAAATTAGGGCAAAAAATTATAACATTTAATAAAAAGATCTATATCATTTAGAAAATGAAGAAAATAGCCCAGATTTAAGAGAAATCTGCAAAAATTTCTGTTGGATCCGGAAGATTGCCATCTTTAACTGACAAATAGTAGAAGACAAAGTTAAGCTACTAAAATTATATCATTTAACATAGAGATCCAAATCTTATAGTGAATGTAGGAAATTACCCAGAGCTCAGAAAAATTCGCAAAAAGGTCCGTTGGAACCAGGAGATCGCCATACTCAATGAAAAAAATAAGAGAAAAAAATTATGCAATAAAAATCATATTATTTAATAACAAGATAAATATCTTAAATAAACTGTAGAAAAATAGCCCCGAGATTAGAAAAATAATCAAAAAAGTTCGTTGGAATCGGGAGATCGCCATCTACAACTTAAAAAAATATGAGAACACAAAATTAGGCCAGCAATGTTATAATTTAATAAAAAGATCTGTATCTTTCCCAAAATATAGGAAAATAGCACCGAGCTCAGAAAAATACGCAATAATGTCTGTTGGAACCGGGAGATCACCATCTTCAACAGAAAAAAAGAGAAGACAAAATTTGGCTATAAAAATCTTATCATTTAATATAAAGATTCATATCTTACAAAAAATGTAGAAAATAGGCCGTAGCTCAGAAAAATCTGCAAAAATGTCTGTTGGAACCCGGAGTTTGCCATCTTCAACGGAAAAAAAATAAGAGAAGACAAAATTAGGACATAAAAATCATAGCATTTAATATAAAACTTCATATGTTATAGAAAATGTAGAAAATAGACCGGAGTTTTAAAAATCTGCAAAAATTTATGTTCGAACTGGGAGATCGATATTTTGAAGTAAAACAATAAGAGAAGACAAAATTAGGTGAAAAAAATCATATCATTTACAAAAAGATACATATCTTCAATAAACTGTAAAAATTCTCGTGCTTAGAAAAATTCGCAAAAATGTCCGTTTGAACCAGGAGATCGCCATCTTCAACAAAAAAAGCGAAGACAAAATAAGGCCAAAAAATCATATGATTTAATTAAATGATCCATATCTTTTAGGAAATGTAGAAAATCGCCCAGATCTCAGTAAAATACGCAAAAATTTCTACTGGAAACGGAAGATCGTCATCTTCAATTAAAAAATAAAAGACAAAAGTAGGCTATAAAAATTATATCATTTAATATAAAGATCAATTTCTTACAGAAAATATAGAAAATAAGACAAGACAGACTTAGCCTATAAAAATCATATCATTTAATAAAAAGAGCCATATGTTTCATAAATGTAGAAAATAGTCTGAAGCATAGAAAATTCTGCAAAAATGTCCATTGGAACTGGAAGATCGCCATCTTCAACTGAAAAATAAGAGAAGACAAAATTACGCCAAAAATCACATCATTTAATAAAAAGATTCATATCTTTCATAAAATATAGAAAATAGCTCGGAGCTGCGAAAAATCCGCAAAACTGTCTGTTGGAACCGGGAGATCGACATCTTCAACTGAAAAAAGAGAAGACAGCATTAGGCCAAAAAATAATATCATTTAATAAAAAATACATATCTTACATAAAATGTAGAAAAATAGTCCCAAGCAAAGAAAAGTCTGCAAAAATATCCGTTGGAACCAGTAGATCACCATCTTCACCTGAAAATATAAGAGAAGAAAAATGTAGGCAATAAAAATCATCTCATTTAATAAAAGATATATATCTTCCATAAAATGTAAAAAATAGCACCTAGCACAGAAAAATCCGCTAAAATATCTGTTGGAACCAAGAGATCGCCATCTTTAACTTAAAAATAAGAGAAGGCAAAATTAGGCCAAAAATCAAATTATTTAATAAAAAATCCATATCTTCCAGAAAAATAAGAAAATAGCCCAGAGGTCAGAATAATCCGAAAAAATGTCCGTTGAAATCGAGAGATCGACATCTTCAGCTGAAAAATAAGAGAAGACAAAATTTGACCAAAAATCATATCATTTAATAAAAAGATCCATAACTTTCCGAAAATTTAGAAAAATAGCCCCGAGCTCAGGAAAATCCGCAAAAATGGCTATTGGAATTGTGAGATTGCCATCTTTAGCTAAAAATAAGAGAAGACAAAATTATGCTGTGAAAATCATATCATTTAATATAAAGATCCATATCTTATAGATAATGTAGAAAATAGCACAGAGCACAAAAAATCCGTACAAATGTAAATTGGAACGGGGAGATCGCCATTTTGAAATATCCATATCTTACAGAAAAAGTAGAAAAATAGTCCCAAGCTAAGAAAAATCTGCAAAAATGTATGCTGGAACGAGTAGATCGACATATTCAACTGAAAAAATAAGAGAAGACAAATGTAGGTTATAAAAATCATATCATTTACTAAAAAGATCCTTATCTTTCATAAAATATAGAAAATAGCACCGATCTCATAAAAATCTGCAAAAATGTATGTTGGAACAAGGAGATCGCCATCTTTAATTGAAAAATAAGAGAAGAAAAAATTAGGCCAAAAATCATATCGTTTAATAAAAAGATACATATATTCAAGAAAATTTATGAAATAGTCTCGAGGTCAGATAATAGGCAAAAATGTCTGTTGGAACTGGGAGATCGCCATCATCAATTGAAAAATAAGAGAAGACAAAATTAGACCATAAAAATCATATCATTTAATATAAAGATCCATATCTTTCCAAACATGTAGAAAATAGCCTAGAGAGCAGAAAAATCCGTAAAACAATACGTTGGAACCACGGATGAACATATTCAACTAACAAATAAGAGAAGACAAATGTAGGCTATAAAAATCATATCGTTTAACAAAAATTTTGATATCTTCCTTTAAATGTACAAAATAGCACCGAGCCAAAAATTTCCGCAAAAATGCTCGTTGGGACCAGGAGATTGCCATCTTCAACAAAAAATAAGAGAAGACAAAATTAGGCTAAAAATCATATCATTTAATATAAAGATTCATATTTTACAAAAAATGTAGAAAATATCCGGGATCTCCAAAAAAAACGCAAAAATATTCGTTGGAACTAAGAGATCGTTATCTTCATCAAAAAAATAGGGAAGACAAAATTAGGTCAAAAATCATATTATTTCATAAAAAGATCTATATCTTTCAGAAAATGTCGAAGCACAGGCTCAAACTAAGAAAAATCCACAAAAATGTCCATTGGAACCGGGAGATCGCCATCTTCAATTGAAAAAAATAAGAGAAGACAAACATAGGCTATTAAAATGTAGAAAATAACATTGGGCTTATAAAAATCTGCAAAAATATCCATTGAAAAAGGAAGATCGCCATCTTCAACTAAAAAATAAGAGAAGAAAATATTAGGCCAAAAATTATATCATTTAATAAAAGATCCATATCTTCCAGAAAATTTAGAAAATAGTCACGAGGTCAGAATAATACGCAAAATGTCGTTAAAAATGGGAGATCAATATCTTCAACTGAAAAATAAAAGAAGACAAAATTAGGCCAAAAAATCATATCATTTAATAAAAAGATCCATAAATTCTCGAAAATGTACAAAAATAGCCTCGAACTCGGAAAAATCCGCAAAAAATTCCCGTGGAACCGGGAGATCGCTATCTTCAACTAAAAAATAAGAGATGACAAAATTAGGTTATAAAAATCATATCATTTAATATAAAGATTCATATTATTCAAAAATATAGAAAATAGACCGGAGCTCAAAAAAATCCGCACAAATATCCATTGGAACAGGGAGATCGCCATCTTCAAATTAAAAAAAAGAGAAGAAAAAATTAGGCACAAAAGTCATATCATTTCATTAAAACATACATATCTACCAGAAAATGTAGAAAAATAGTCTTTAACTAAGAAAAATCTGCGAAAATGTCCGTTGAAACCGGGAGATCACCATCTTCAACTGAAAAAATAATAAGAGAATATAAACGTAGGCTATTTGTAACGCCATGCTTCCCAAGATACCTGTGAATTACGAATCCGTCCAAAGTATTCCTATAGCAGCGTGTGTTAAAAAGAAAGAGAAGGAAGAGAGTCTACCAGAAGAATAATACAGGTCACTGCGCACATGCTGGGAGGTACAAGTAATGCTCCAACACAGAAAATAAGAGACAATCATATACAAGTCCAACATTCTTTATTATTAAAACAAAGGTACCTCTTTATTTACATCATCTCATCCTTAAATACAAAAGTGAAAAACAGAAGAAATCCCAGAAAAATTCCCAAATGACATAAAGGCCCACACCAGTACAACTCACTCCCTAGACTAGCCTGAGAACCAACTGAAGAGGCTGCCATCTGAGGATTCCATCTCTACCACGAACTGAAAGCTAACTCCTGAGTCAGGCCTGATCTGGATGTACTGCTCTGAAACCTGGAAAAAGTAAATGGAAAACGTCAATGCGTGACCCAGTAGAAAATCGTAACATCGCTAGGTAAGGTCTAGTTTTAAAACTGTTCTTCCTAACTAGGGTCTGGTCACTTAACTGTAAACAGGTCTACTATTTACGCATAAGCAACAAGTATTGTAAATAAGGTCTACTGAATTAACATGCAGGGAAAGTAAACAACATCACATGCAGATATTGAAAAGTAAGAGCTACAGAATTAAATAAGCGTGAAGTAAAGGCAGACAATCATAGCTATGCACATGATGCATATGAATGGTTATGAATCAAATGCAACACCTAAGGGATCCCATCTATGCCAGCGTGCCTACAATGTGACTCATGGATTCTATAAGTGGCTCCCATGAATTCAGGAGGTGGCTCCCGACATTTTCATGGCATGCTGGTCTGTGTAGCACGTATGTCCAGGTTGTCTATCATACCACACATAGATTCAAAAGGTGGCCCAATGGATTCAGGAGGTGGCGTCTGGCATTTCTGTGGCATGCTGGTCCATATGGCACTTTGGTCTATGCGGTGTTAAATTTCTGTTAAGATACCATTCTTTCCCTGAAAAATTTCACATACACTAAAACATCTTATGTTTCCAATTAACATATAACTCCATCATTCTTAATATGAAACCAATCATGGTATGGAAGCATCTTGCCATAAAGTATGCTAATATGAGAATAAGGAGCATAACATGTCATTTGTATGACATAGTACAAGCATAACATTACATCCATAATCATGAAATATTCTCATAACATAATTTACTACATGGATAACAACATTACATCCATAAGCATGCATATCACCATTCTTAGCACCATAATTTTCACAAATTTTAGCCTGATATTTATATGACAATTACAAAATTCGGGTTTAAATCTGGACTCTGATATATCAGTCTAAAACAGCTACCTAAGGCCATAATCTGGTTTAGTGCTGAACATAAAAGTTGTAGATGCTTAAGTTCAGTTTCGAAATTATCTAAGATTGTGTCATTTCGGGGTCTGTAGAGAGAGTTATGAAATGTTTTCCACAATTTGGCAGAATTTGTTTAAAATTGACGCCATGGTAAATTCGTATATTTACACCTTCTATATTCAAAACTAGGCTCTACTTTCTTCTAAAAAGTTGTCGTTAACTTCGTGATCTTTTCAAAACATCTTGAATCATCACATTTGAAGGTGTACCCTAGCAGATACGAATTTTTGAATCTACATGACAGAGCTGAAAATTTTACAGCATATCATTAACATAGCTATTATAGCATATTGAATGACTAATATGAAGCTAATAGTCATACTACCATTGCCATCTTAATAATTTGACATGATAATGATTTTAAATCTAACAAAGGAAGCATAATGGCAACATGATCTACACTAACATGGGATGTTACATGGTATATTTGGCAAACTATGCATACTTCCACTAAATAAAACATTACATCATAAGCATGCATACTAAACTTAGCATAACATGGTACTTTATTAGCATGGTGGTTGACTCGGAAAACGCGCACGGATGCACGCCTTCCGCTCCCAAGCGTAGGAGCGTCAATGCAATATATAAATAACCGGTGAGTACCGGGTCGGATCACAGGGACAATTCGTTCTACGTTAACAAAATTTGGGTGATAACGAAAAATAAAGTGTTTTACAACTAACTCAATTATGGTGGAAATGTCGGAAAAAGTGTGGTGAAATGAAAAATCTAACCTAAGTGGCTAGGGTTAGAGAGCCAAAGGTGGAGTTTAGGATAGCTAGGAGAGAGAGCATGGGTTGTGGGATCATTAAAATTGGCGTTAATCAAGTCCTAATTACCACATATAACACAATCGGTCATCCGGCTAAGGAAGCCCAATCGGAATATTTAGCTTTAAAAACACAACAATTTTGCAATCGGGATGGAAATATTATCAAGGCACTAACCAAATTAAGCACATGGATTTTTCTCAAATTTGCCCTCTCGGGACTTAGCCAATTAAATTTATGCCCTAATAAGCATCCAACATTCACATTCAAAATTGGGCAAAGAGGGAAATTAGGGCTAAATTGACAACCAATCTCAATGAGCAACAACCCAAGCAATTCAATACTACACAATCATAGCAAACAATAGGGCAATTGCATTCAAAATAAACCCAAGTTTCATACAAAAATGAGATATCAAAATTACAATAGGAAAAAGGAGAGATTTCACCAAGAACTCCCCCAAATGAGCTTTCCCTCTTCCTATTTGCCTTCCTCCAAGTATCTCCAAGCTCCACCAAGCCTTCTCAAGCTTCCATGACTTCCTCCCCTTCCAAAACTTCTCCAAACCCTAAAAAAACACAAAAAACGCCGCAAAAAAAACTCCAACAACCGAGAGCCCCCTTGCAAATAACGCAACAGCCATCTTTAAAACGTTGCGGGTCGGGTTTTAGAGCTGACCCGACCCGCAAACAAGGCTCCCCGCACGCGCTTGGATTTATGCGGGGGCGGGTCGGGTCGAAACCCGCCTCAGCCCCCGCCCGCAACAATCAAAAAAAGGGGGGGCACGCGCATTGCGCGTGCCCTTGCATCAGCAGCGCGCGCGCGTTTTTGTTTTTTTAATTAATTTTTTTTAAATTATGAAGCTGCGGCCCGCTCCAAAGGAGCGGGCCGCTTATTTGCGCGCGCAGCGGGCCGGCCGCTGGGCCGGCCCGCGTGGGCTTTTGTTTATTTTAATAAAAACTTTTTTTTAAAATTTTAAACGGCTGAGCAGGCCGGCCACAGCGGGCCGGCCCGCAAGTCGGGTTTTTTATTTATTTATTTTATTTTTTTTAATTAACGACGCGGCCCTCAGCAGAGCGGGCCGGCCACTGTGCCGGCCCGCATAAAAAAATTATTATTTTTTTTAATCAAAGCAGCGGCCCGATTTGTGCCACATGGCGCAACGAGATTGCGCCACGTGGCGCACCCAATTAATTCCTTTTTTCATGCTTTTCTCCCCATTTCACCTCCAAATAAATCCAAAAAAATACCTAGAAATCTCAGAAAAATTCCAAAAAATTCTGGAAAATCCCCAAGACTCTAAGGAGTAACTGAAAAATAGGAGAAGCAAAAATTAGTCCATTTGATGTGAAAATAAATATAATGACTATTAAAAGAAAACAATATTAACCTCCAATAATCCATATAAAATGCACCAATGCTCAAATAATTCCCAAAAAATGGAGATATGATCAAAATAATGGCAGGAGCATAGGAAAAATAATAGGAAGCCAATAAAGACGATAAAAACTGTATTTTATGCCAAGAATGAGAATAAGCCCCGAAAATGACCTAAAGTGAAAATATACCCAAAAAGAGCACAATTAAGCCTAATCTTTGGCACAAAATGGGGATAGTTAGGGGGGAATATATGCAATTTATATCCCGAATCACACCCCCAACTAGCTTTTTGCTAGTCCCTAGCAAAATATGCGAAAAATTCGGATTAAATTGAAAACATGCACCAAATCCTCGATATCATCATGGCATACTCCAAAATGGGATTTCCAAATGATTTCAAAGCCAATATACCAAATATATGAAAGTAAACAACAAACGATACTCCCCTAAATCCAATTCAAAGAAAAGTGAAGTAATAAGTACCGTATCACACGTATCGGGAAATATCACGATGTCAAAATTTTCAATTTTCATGAAAGTGGCCAAAACAAAAGAAATTTCATCTAAGTGGTGGGAGATGAGATTGCCTCACTCATGTTGTTTATTCTTTCATTTTTCATTCATTTTTCTTTTCTTTTCTTTTTTTTTGTTTTCTTTTGTTTTTTTTTGTTTTTGATGTTTATGTTTTGCATTCACGCGATAACGCCATAAATTCAAACATCGAAACATTTGCATACATGCGATGACGCTATATATGCAAATGGATGGAATGATCTCCTAAATCTCATCTTTGGCGTCCTTCCCAATGTTTCATGGGGCACCGGCTACTCAATTTGATTAGAAAGAAACATTCACTTATACTAACTTCTTTTCCATTCTCCAACATGAATTATCAACTCATCCACCCACTCCTAAGAGGAAAACAAAGCAAACACAATTTGGCCACTCGCAATCCAATTAAAAACTACACCATTCATCCCAACACATGAAATCGCTTACACCAAACTTTTCCCAAATTGTCTCAAAAAGATATCACGACATATGAAATAGCTTCATACATGGTATATTAACATATGAATCCAAATTGGAAAAGAAATGAAAACATATCAATCCAACATCGAGAAATCGATACCAAAATGATAATCCGAAAAATCGCATGGCATTAAGCAAGTAGGGACTAAACAAAGCTAATGCCGTATGGACAAGGAAGCCAAAATATAATATGCAATGACATTCATGGAATGAGGTGAAACATGGAGGTATCTCAAAAAAAAAATAGGCCAAAGTCCTAACAAACATAGAGATTCTAACACTCTCCCCCCAACTTAAAATAAGCATTGTCCTCAATGTTGGGAGAGTACTAAATCTCACAAAATATCCTAGAAAAGAAAAAGAAAAGCACACGAAAATACTAAAATAAAGCTTTTATTTATTTACACTACATGGAAAGAACACACCGTGGCAAATGGCGGATCCCGAATGTATAACGGTGGTGGTAGCTGCTCGATCATATCCTTTTGCTCCTCCGCCAGCTGCTTTGGAGCTAGGCCACCACCGGCCTCCTTGGATTCCAGCAATGCAACTCCAAGCATCTCCTTTGGATAATATGGATCACGTGGGAGACGAGCTGCATCAATCCAAGTCATGTCCTCATGCCCTGCAAAAGCATTCCAAAACGGGTCGTCAAAACAAATAAAAGAATTTAAATGCAATGGACGATAATCTGAAGCAAAAATATGTGGAAGTGCAAATTGGGCTTCAAAAATGCAAGGCATGAGATGGTGGAAACTTCCCTGAAATGCAGTGCTAGATGTGGCATGATGCACGGCCTCAGGAGGAGGTGGAAGTGGCTGCAGAGAGAAAACTGGAGTAAGAGGGAGCTCGGGCTCAATATATACCATCTCACAATCCCCGTCGCTATCATCCTCCTCGACATCCATATCAACATCAACGATCTCTGCGGCACTCCCCACATCTGATAACTGCTCCTCACAAACCTCCTCGATGACTGGTAAGTGCGCATCCTGAGGCGAGGGAAGTGACATCAGTGACGTGACTGGAGGTAGACTCGTCTAGGGCAAATCCAAGCACGCATCATCCTCGCCATCCCAGAAATAGTTTATCTCAGTCGTCCTCCCAAAGTACTCAACCGCCTCGACCTGTGAAGCTAACTCTGAAGTGGAATGTGGCTCAGGCCCCATGGTGTACTCGATCTGCTCTCGGCCATCATGCACATCCACTTCATCATCAACCTCAAAATAAAAATGCATCGTGTCACCGTCGTGGTCGACACACACTCCATCATCTATCTCCTCCGACTCATCAAAATATAATCTGTCAATATCTTCTACCTGGCTCTCATGCAACCCATCCTCCTGCTCTGCTCTATATCCCATGGGGTCGCAAGAAAAAGAGCCCAAAGGTGGCTCCTCAAGCTGACACTGGACCTGCAGCTCTGCATCCTGAAGTGGAAACTGGGACTGGCCATCATCCTCATATCCAAGTGACGGCTCTCCAGATGGCACAGTCCGCTCCCACTCTGCAAGGTCCCTCAGGTAACTCCAGGAATTCTCGGTCGAATAATCCAAGAACTCCCCACCACAACTCATCTGCACCAAATCTCGCCCAGATGGCGATAACCCTGTGTAGAATATCTGCAGAAGATGATCCTCGTGAAAGCTCTGGTGTGGGCACGCAAGCACCAAATCAATGAACCTCTGCCAAGCCTGATGGTAGGCCTCCCACTCAGCCTGAGTAAAGCTCTCTATATGCTCTATGGCCTGCCGCCCCTGTACCTGCTTCAAAAAGATAGGCAAAAATACTCGGAGAAATTCAGCCTGAAATGACAACCAAGTAAAATGTGAGTCCAGAGACAATGAATCAAACCAAAGTCTAGCATCATCCTGCAAAGAATCAGGAAAGAATCTAAAATATATGCAATCATCGCTAATGTTCCCACCAAGACATGAAAACATCCACTCTTCAAAATTTTTAATATGTAAATGAGGGTTCTCCCACTCCGTGCCATGGAAGTATGGCGGGGGTGGGATATCCTCCAAATCAACGTCCGAAAAATCTGAAGATGATGACATGCTGTTGTTTTTTAAAAAAAATTTCAAGAATATGAAAATAAACAAGCAAAAAGACTCAAAAAGTGGAAAATAAACAAATAGAAAGACACACACTAAGAGATAGGAGTATCACACTAAAAGTTTCAAAATCAATCAAAAAATGCTACTACTAGAAACCGTTGTCCCCGGCAACGACGCCAATTGGTTGACTCGGAAAACGCGCACGGATGCACGCCTTCCGCTCCCAAGCGTAGGAGCGTCAATGCAATATATAAATAACCGGTGAGTACCGGGTCGGATCACAGGGACAATTCGTTCTACGTTCACAAAATTTTGGGTGATAACGAAAAATAAAGTGTTTTACAACTAACTCAATTATGGTGGAAATGTCGGAAAAAGTGTGGTGAAATGAAAAATCTAACCTAAGTGGCTAGGGTTAGAGAGCCAAAGGTGGAGTTTAGGATAGCTAGGAGAGAGAGCATGGGTTGTGGGATCATTAAAATTGGCGTTAATCAAGTCCTAATTACCACATATAACACAATCGGTCATCCGGCTAAGGAAGCCCAATCGGAATATTTAGCTTTAAAAACACAACAATTTTGCAATCGGGATGGAAATATTATCAAGGCACTAACCAAATTAAGCACATGGATTTTTCTCAAATTTGCCCTCTCGGGACTTAGCCAATTAAATTTATGCCCTAATAAGCATCCAACATTCACATTCAAAATTGGGCAAAGAGGGAAATTAGGGCTAAATTGACAACCAATCTCAATGAGCAACAACCCAAGCAATTCAATACTACACAATCATAGCAAACAATAGGGCAATTGCATTCAAAATAAACCCAAGTTTCATACAAAAATGAGATATCAAAATTACAATAGGAAAAAGGAGAGATTTCACCAAGAACTCCTCCAAATGAGCTTTCCATCTTCCTATTTGCCTTCCTCCAAGCATCTCCAAGCTCCACCAAGCCTTCTCAAGCTTCCATGGCTTCCTCCCCTTCCAAAACTTCTCCAAACCCTAAAAAAACACAAAAAACGCCGCAAAAAAAACTCCAACAACCGAGAGCCCCCTTGCAAATAACGCAACAGCCATCTTTAAAACGTTGCGGGTCGGGTTTTAGAGCTGACCCGACCCGCAAACAAGACTCCCCGCGCGCGCTTGGAGTTATGCGGGGGCGGGTCGGGTCGAAACCCGCCTCAGCCCCCGCCCGCAACAATAAAAAAAAGGGGGGGCACGCGCATTGCGCGTGCCCCCGCATCAGCAGCGCGCGCGCGTTTTTGTTTTTTTTTTAATTAATTTTTTTTTAAAATTATGAAGCTACGGCCCGCTCCAAAGGAGCGGGCCGCTTATTTGCACGCGCAGCGGGCCGGCCGCTGGGCCGGCCCGCGTGGGCTTTTTTTTATTTTAATAAAAACTTTTTTTTATTAAATTTTAAACGGCTGAGCGGGCCGGCCACAGCGGGCCGGCCCGCAAGTCGGGTTTTTTTTATTTTTTTTATTTTTTTTTAATTAACGACGCGGCCCTCAGCAGAGCGGGCCGGCCACTGGGCCGGCCCGCATAAAAAAATTATTTTTTTAAATCAAAGCAGCAGCCCGATTTGCGCCACGTGGCGCAACGAGATTGCGCCACGTGGCGCACCCAATTAATTCCTTTTTTCATGCTTTTCTCCCCATTTCACCTCCAAATAAATCCAAAAAAATAACTAGAAATCTCAGAAAAATTCCAAAAAATTCTGAAAAATCCCCAAGACTCTAAGGAGTACCTGAAAAATAGGAGAAGCAAAAATTTGTCCATTTGATGTGAAAATAAATATAATGACTATTAAAAGAAAACAATATTAACCTCTAATAATCCATATAAAATGCACCAATGCTCAAATAATTCCCAAAAAATGGAGATATGATCAAAATAATGGCAGGAGCATAGAAAAAATAATAGGAAGCCAATAAAGACGATAAAAACTGTATTTTATGCCAAGAATGAGAATAAGCCCCGAAAATGACCTAAAGTGAAAATATACCCAAAAAGAGCACAATTAAGCCTAATCTTTGGCACAAAATGGGGATAGTTAGGGGGGAATATATGCAATTTATATCCCGAATCACATGGGGCTTAAACTACAATTCTACAACAAATTCCAACTTAAAATTAACTAGGTGATGAAACTCTATAACCACAATCCTAAAACTATATCCTAACTAGGACGTTAGAACTCCTACCTCAAATATCTCCTTCTTAATTTCTTTAGCCCTTCTTCTCCTTGAAGACCCCATCAATCCCCAAGCTTTCTTCTTCCATACCTTAATCTCCAATGGTAGATGTCAATAGAGGGATTGAATTAAGGAGATGATGGTGGAGTAGGAGGTGCAAAGGGAGGAGAGGGGAGTTAGAAGAGGGGATGAGAACTTGAATTTTTTCTACTTCTTTTTCGTTTTCTTTTTCCCAAGTTCTTCTCTTTTATTCATCCCATCATCCTTGTCATCCTTTAATTCTCTCTTAGCTTGCCAAATGGTGAGAGTTAGGTGAAAATCAAAGAGGTGATGACACCTCTTAGGCTAGGTGTCTCCTTTAGGAAATTAAGGGAGTTCTATTTTCTACTAAATAGAAATACTCTACTAAAATATCCTTACTCACCAAATACCAAGTATACCATCTAAATACTCATCCATTTTATCCAAATGATGTTTAAAAAATTATTTAAAAATAATTTGGTCATTAGAAAATTATGGAAAATTTATAAAAATACCCAAAAAATTCATACTTTCAAATATGTCTAGAAATACGTATATTATACCTGTGTATACGAAAACAGGGTATTACACTCTACCCATCTTAAAAACAAAGCCATCCTCGGACTTTCTAAATTTAAGGGTCTAACCGAAGGCTAAATGGATCTAAGGGTTGTCCCACACACGATATAAAAACAACACTACATATACTCCAACCACTCATAGCTATATGTATCATATATACATATATACACTGCACATACACACCACTCAAGCAAATATATATACACCATAGTATTTATACACCATATTTTCATACAAGTACTCCATATATTTATACAAACATATATGTATACATGACATATACACGCAATACACCAACACATCAAACACAAGCAATATTACTTACAAGTACATATACACCACGATGAAGGAACCACAACACATACATATATACACATGCCTACATTCATATCACTTCATACATTCAATTATACCACACTCATACAATAGCCGTACTTGCACCTACTACATTCATATCATAGACATATGTATACATATGTACAAGCACAAACAACAAGTCACATAAGTAACATACAAACATAGATACATAAATACAAGTATACATTCATATAGCTAGATATTTGTATCACTCATATGTTGTTTTATATATCATCATAACAAATGCATATACAACAAGAGACACACATAACGAACACACACATGGATACATCCATACATACCAATATCTCTCTCTATGTATACATACAAACATCTTTACATATGCTTATATATTAAAACTACACATACGTCCATAAAGAAATATCTATAGCATATACCTTACATATGCAACATATAGCACACATATAGCACCAATTATACCAACCCATGAATACATATCAACTGAACCTATGTACACAGCAGTGTATGACGTAGAACGTCACACTTAAGTGACAATCTATCCACCTGGAACCAGGTTCTTGCTTAGCCTTCATCCAAAGAAAATAGCCCCGAGCTCAGAAAATACGCAAAAAAGTTCGTTAGAACCGAGAGATCGCCATCTTCAACTGAAAAATAAGCGAAAACAAAAATAGGCTATAAAAATCTTATCATTTAACATAAAGATCTGTATCTGCCAGAAAATGTAGAAAATTGTTCGGGGCTCAGAAAAATCCGCAAAAATGTCCGTTAGAACCGGAAGATCGCCATCTTTAACGAAAAAAATAAGAGAAGACAAAATTAGTCCCAAAAATCATATCATTTAATAAAAAGATACATATCACATCATTTAATAAAAAGATACATATCTTCCAGAAAATAGCTCCGAGCTAAAAAGTCTTCCAGAAATACGTATATTATACATGTGTATACGAAAACAGGGTATTACACTCTACTCATCTTAAAAACAAAGCCCTCCTCGGACTTTCTAAATTTAAGGGTCTAACCGAAGGCTAAATGGATCTAAGGGTCATCCCACCCACGAAATAAAAACAACAGTACATATACTCCACCCACTCATAGCTATATGTATCATATATACATATATACACTGCACATACACACCACTCAAGCAAAAATATATACACCATAGTATTTATACACCATATTTTCATACAAGTACTCCATATAGTTATACAAACATATGTATACATGACATATACACGCAATACACCAACACATCAAACACAAGCAATATTACTTACAAGTCCATATACACCACGATGAAGGAACCACAACACAAACATATATACACATGCCTACATTCATATCACTTCATACATTCAATTATACCACACTCATACAATAGCCGTACTTGCACCTACTACATTCATATCATAGACATATGAATACATATATACAAGCACAAACAACAAGTCACATAAGTAACATACAAACATAGATACATAAATACAAGTATACATTCATACATCTAGATATATGTATCACTCATATGTTGTTTTATATATCATCATAACAAATGCATATACAAGAAGAGACACACATAACGAACACACACATGGATACATCTATACATACCAATATCTCTCTCTATGTATACATACAAACATCTTTACATATGCTTATATATTAAAACTACACATACGTCTATAAAGAAATATCTATAGCATATACCTTACATATGCAACATATAGCACACATATAGCACCAATTATACCAACCCATGAATACATATCAACTGCACCTATGTACACAGCAGTGTATGCCGTAGAACGTCACACTTAAGTGACAATCTATCAACCTGGAACCAGGTTCTTGCTTAGCCTTCAATAGGTAGCGTTCTATACATTCATATCACTTCATACATTCAATTATACCACACTCATACAATAGCCGTACTTGCACCTACTACATTCATATCATAGACATATGTATACATATGTACAAGCACAAACAACAAGTCACATAAGTAACATACAAACATAGATACATAAATACAAGTATACATTCATACAGCTAGAAATATGTATCACTCATATGTTGTTTTATATATCATCATAACAAATGCATATACAACAAGAGACACATATAACGAACACACACATGGATACATCCATACATACCAATATCTCTCTCTATGTATACATACAAACATCTTTACATATGCTTATATATTAAAACTACACATACGTCCATAAAGAAATATCTATAGCATATACCTTACATATGCAACATATAGCACACATATAGCACCAATTATACCAACCCATGAATACATATCAACTGCACCTATGTACACAGCAGTGTATGCCGTAGAACGTCACACTTAAGTGACAATCTATCCACCTGTAACCAGGTTCTTGCTTAGCCTTCAATAGGTAGTGTTCTATACATTCATATCACTTCATACATTCAATTATACCACACTCATACAATAGCCGTACATGCACCTACTACATTCATATCATAGACATATGTATACATATGTACAAGCACAAACAACAAGTCACATAAGTAACATACAAACATAGATACATAAATACAAGTATTCATTCATACAACTAGATATATGTATCACTCATATGTTGTTTTATATATCATCATAACAAATGCATATACAACAAGAGACACACATAACGAACACACACATGGATACATCCATACATACCAATATCTCTCTCTATGTATACATACAAACATCTATACATATGCTTATATATTAAAACTACACATACGTCTATAAAGAAATATCTATAGTATATACCTTACATATGCAACATATAGCACACATATAGCACCAATTATACCAACCCATGAATACATATCAATTGCACCTATGCACACAGTAGTGTATGCCGTAGAACGTCACACTTAAGTGACAATATATCCACATGGAACCAGGTTCTTGCTTAGCCTTCAATAGCTTTTCATCCCATTTCAAGAACTTAAGCAATCATTTTAGCGTGTAAACATTGGTCCTGATTGAAGCAACTTTGGATGAAAAGCCATTATATGTACTTTTCATGTAAAAAACCAAAGAATAAATGAGCCATGTCATACAATATCCTAGAAACATTAAAGCATCTATTTAAAATAGATTCCTAATTATATCGCAAGTGATTCAATACATTCATCGTCTGCCCAATAACAAGCATGTGCTACACAGAATGTGCAAGCATGTTCTACAACTGGGCATCAGCTAGAAAATAGTGATGTCCCAAAACTTTCACTGCATATGACAACTTAGTTATGCATGAAAGATCAATATATGGCATTCTAGAGCAATGGAACAGCACTTGTTAAAGCATGAAAAGTTATCAGCCTGGGAAAAATTGAGTGAAGGTTGGCAGAAGTATAAATCACACCGAAAATTTGGTTACGCGACACCTATATCTTTTGAGGAAAGGAACACACACACACATTTTACCACAAATTTTGCTTAAAAACATTCAGATAGGCTTTGGGATCAACAACTTGATGAAACTGAGAATGCAAATGCAAGAACTTCCCAAAATAACCAAGCAATTCACAAAGCAAAAAAACAAATATCTGACCATAATCCTCCACAATCTCGAAAACCCCACAAGAATCTGCAATCTCGATCCCGTGATAAGGGTGCCATGTATTGTCCTCATGGTGTACTCAAATCTTTAATACATCAACCCAACAAATAAATCAAAAATTGAGTGAGGGTAGTGCAGAACTATAAATCATACCCCAAATTTGGTTACGCGACACCTATATATTTTGAGGAAAGGAAAACACACATTTTACCACCAATTTTGCTTTAAAACATTCAGATAGACTTCATAATACTTTTGGGATCAACAACTTGATGAAATTGAGAATGCAAATGCAAGAACTTCACAAAACAACCAAGCAATTCACAAATCAAAACAACAAATACCTGACCACAATCCTCCACAAGCCCGAAAACCCCACAAAAATCTGCAAGCTCGATCCGTGATAAGAGCGCCTAGATTGTCCTCGTGGTGTACTCAAATCTCTAATACATCAACCCAACTAATAAATTGAAAATGATTCTAGAGATTAAAACCTGTCACGCTCCGCTTCCCAAAGATGGAGGCGAGACGTGAAAAGGTCCGCACAGACGTGGAGCTGTGTAGCTGCACGCCTGATAAGCGTCAATTTAAAATTCAATGCAGGTCCCTGTAAAATGTGAACGGAACAAAATAATAATATCAAGAAAGAGAGACTGATATAAAAATAATCCAATCTCAGAAATTGTCCACAATAATATTAAACATCCAGAAAAGCCACCAGGCTAAAGGAAAAGTCTAAAGGCCCAAAACATGGCCAACAAAACGACAACATAACAAAGTATTGGTGCTGCGCACCGACAACTACAACAGTCTAAATTAAAAGGGAAAGCTCAACGAAGACACTAGGACTGGTCCCCGGTGTCCACGTACTCCTCCTCAGCAAACGCGGGTCCTGACTCGGCGTCAGCAAACACCACGTCCTCTCCAACGAACTCTGGCTCAGGATCTAACATGTGTCACCCAAAAGAGAGAGGGGCACATGTCAGCAAGTCTAAAAGACTTGCGCAAGGAAACTGAAAGTAAACTAACAACCTAACGGTTATAATAAAATGCAATAACATGGCAATTAAGTATGATGCAACAGTTAAAGGAAGAGACAAGCACACACGATGTAGCAAAGAGTTACCAAGTCACTAATTCACGATTTTCACTTATCACGAATCACTTATCACGATTTTCACTTTGTGCTCAGAGTTTCCGTCTTTTGGATAGAGTGGCTGATCGGGCCAACTCCTAAGCTCAAGCGACCGTTTAACCCTACCCCTCCACGTGTATCGAGCGTTGGGATTAGTAACACACTAGCTCGCTTCTGGATCACGAGCCAGGAAGTGTATTTGGCATAGGGGTGCACCTAGCCTTGATCACTGTGTAGGAGTCAAAATCCTACTCGCCGCAGCTTACATTTTTAAGTAGCGTGTGCTACACAATCACGATGAACAATCAATGTATGCAATGACATGAACATGTATTCGCGTACCGTTAATTGAAATTAAACATGACATACAAGCATGATGAAGGTGACGGATCTAGCTTCGTTGTCAAGCTAGATCAAAGGGCGTCTAGGCAGCTATCCTTTCACTGCCTAGTCTCTTTTACGCTAAAACAAGGAAATGGCCCAAGGTTTGGCCTAAAACCATAAGTGGCAAGTTTCACTTGCCTAGCACCGAGGATGACGATCGCGAAGGTTCGTCCCACAATCGCTAATCTACGGGGAATGTCGCTGTTATGGAGAAACAACCATCAAAACAATAACCATTTTTATTAGGGTTTAACAAAATCACATATGGGTTATGAGTATATTATAGGATCGAGTTATTACCGAATCGTTAGCGGAAGAACGATGCCGAGCAAGCACGGCGACGGAGGAGGAGGCTCAGAGGAGAGCTAGGGGAGGTGGCCGGCGCAAGGAGGGGGTGAGGGGGCTCTGGGGATGAAGGAGGAGAGCTAGGGAATGTTGGATGAGTATTGGGGAAGAAGGAGGCTCAGAAGGAAATGAAAGAAGAAAGAAAACGATCGGGGGGGGTTTAAATAGGATTCGTGCGGCGGATGGGCAAACCCTAGGTTTTCGACAGCGGTTAGTCGGTCAAAGAAGGTTGGCTGACCGACTAGTTTAAGAACTAGTCGGTCGGTCGTTCTACTGTGACCGACTAAGAGCAAGCAGCGAAAAAGGAATAAAATCTGGGAAATTGAATTAGTCGGTCTGTGAAGGCCCGTCGACCGACTAGTTTGCAACCTAGTCGGTCGGTGAGTGTTCATTGACCGACTAACGATAAACAGTAACTTAGGTAAAAATTAATCAAAGGAACTAGTCGGTCTGAGAGCAAGTTCTGACCGACTAGTTGCGCATATAGTCGGTCGGTGGTTGTTCTTAGACCGACTAAGAGTAAACAGTAACTCCTGAATTATTGATTCAATGAACTAGTCGGTTTGAGAGGAGTTGTCGACCGACTAGATCTCAATCTAGTCGGTTGGTTCCCCTTCTTGAACCAACTAAAGTGCACGAAAAGTGCCGAATTGAAGCGCGAAGCTTCGGGAAGATTTCTATGGCTTCTAAGATCACTCTAACTCTAAAATATGAGCGATTTGAAGTTCGTTATGAGTGACTTACTCCAAGATCAACGATTTAAGGAAGAGGCTAGAAAATCACGACGAAACGATCGAAAACGAAAGCTACGGAGATGGAAGATCACACATAAGGAGAAAATCCACCAAAACATATATATAATATAGATAATCCAATTATATGAAAAACTAATCGTTACATCCTCCCCAACTTAAGAAAAATTCCGTCCTCGGAATTTCCCAACACTCACGTGTCCGGGAACAAAAGTGGGTAACGCTCTCTCATTTCATCCTCTCTCTCCCAAGTAGACTCTCCTGGCGAGCCGTGTCGCCACATCACCCTCACAAGATTGACAACCTTGTTTCGGAGTGACTTCTGACGCCTGTCCAAAATCAGCACTGGCTGCTGGTCATACGTCATATCAGGGCGAACGGTAATCTTCGAGAAATCCACAGCATGAGATGGATCACTGATGTATCGACGAAGCTGCGACACATGGAAAACATTGTGAACTCCTTCCAAAGATGGCGGCAAGGCTAAGTGGTAGGCTACCTCGCCAACTCTCTCCAGAACGTCAAACGGTCCAATGTATCGCGGGCTCAACTTCCCTTGCTTCCCAAAGCGAATCACTCCACGATTCGGGGAAATCTTCAGAAACACATGGTCGCCAGGCTGAAACTCCAAAGGACGGCGTTTAGCATCCGCCCAATGCTTAAAACGGTCCTGAGCAATCCTCAACCTCTCCCGAATGTTCCTGACAACATCCACGGCCTCCACAATCATCTCAGGTCCCAATAGCTCCCGATCACCAACGTCATCCCAACTCAATGGCGATCGACATTTCCTCCCATACAGCGCAGCGAAAGGCGCCATGCCAATACTCGCCTGGAAGCTGTTGTTGTAGGAAAACTCTACCAGATGTAGATGGTCCTCCCACGAACCCTTGAAATCCAACATGCACGCCCTCAGCATGTCCTCCAAGATCTGAATCGTCCACTCGGACTGGCCATCTGTCTGCGGATGGTACGCCATGCTGAAACTCAGACGCGTACCCAAAATCTTCTGCAAACTCTGCCAGAACTGAGACGTGAACCTCGTGTCTCTGTCCGACACGATACTCACAGGGACTCCGTGAAGGCGTACAATCTCCTGCACGATTCACGTTGCATCACTATCTAAACTAGGAAAAGGAAATAGGAACGTAGAGTAAAAGAATTTACCTCCAAGTATCTCCTTGCTAGCGCCTCAGTGGACTGCCCTACTCGGAATGGAATAAAGTGCTCAGATTTGGTCAATCGATCTACGATCACCTAAATCGCGTCATTCTGCTTCGGACTCCGAGGTAGTCCAGTCACGAAATCCATAGTGATGTGTTGCCACTTCCACTCCGGAATCGGAAGCGGTTGTAGCAACCCTGCCGTACGCTGATGCTCCGCCTTTACCTGCTGGTAAACCAGACACTTGGCTACACTCCGAGCCACGCTCCTCTTCATACCATGCCACCAATAGTTCAGACGAAGATCCTTGTACATCTTGGTACCCCCAGGATGCACCGAATACGGCGAACTGTGTGCCTCCACCAACAACTCCTCTCTGATATCCCCAGCTGGCACACACAACCTAGCTCCATATCTCAGCGAGCCATCCTCATGAATCAAAAGGTCAGTCCGCAGACCGGCTTCTACCTGCGCCCGAATCTTCACCAGCTTCGGATCTCCAGCCTGGCCAGCCTTGATCCTATCCACAATCGACGACTGTATCTGCATACTCATCAACGAAGATGCCTCTCCAGGAAGAACGATCTCCACACCAGACTCGCAAAAATCCTGCCGCAATCTCCACTGTGAAGTCAACATCATCACCGCTGGAAGCCTACTCAGCGCATCCGGAACCACATTCACCTTGCCAGGGTGAAACTGCAAATCAATCTCATAATCCGCCATGAGCTCCAACCATCGACGCTGTCGCATGTTGAGCTCCTTTTGAGTAAAAATATACTTCAAGCTTTTGTGATCGGTGAAGATCTTCACTTTCTCACTCAGCAAGAAGTGCCTCCAAATCTTGAGCGCAAACACGACAGCGGCCAACTCCAAGTCATGCGTCGGGTAATTCTTCTCATGAGTATTGAGCTGACGCGAAGCATACGCCACAACATGCCCGTGCTGATGCAACACACAACCGAGACCCTTGCCAGAGGCATCGCAAAAGATCTCAAATCCTCCACTGCGATCAGGCACAACAAGAATAGGGGCAGTCGTCAATCTCTCCGTCAGGGCACCGAAGGCATTCTCACAATCACCTGACCAAACAAAAGGTACATCCTTCCGTGTCAATCTGGTCATCGGCTCAACAATACGGGAAAAGTCCTTAATGAAACGCCGATAGTACCAGCAAGCCCAAGGAAACTCCGGATCTCAGATGCTGACTGCAGAACAGGCCACTCTCTGATGGCCTTGATCTTCTCGGGATCCACTGAAATACCATCTCCAGATACCACATGCCCGAGAAAAGCAACTCTGTCCAGCCAAAACTCGCACTTCGAAAACTTGGCATACAAACGATGCTTCCTCAAAATCTCCAACACAGTCCTCAAGTGCGAGGCATGCTCTTCCTCCGACTTAGAATAGATCAGAATGTCGTCAATAAAGATAACGACAAACTTGTCTAAAAAGTCGTAGAAGATTAGATTCATCAGATTCATGAAAACTGCGGGTGCATTGGTTACACCGAAGGGCATAACCACAAACTCGTAATGTCCATACTTCGTCCTGAATGCTGTCTTCGGAACATCTTCCTTCTTCACCTTCAGTTGATGATAACCACTCCTCAGATCCAACTTCGAAAACACCCTCGAACCTCCAAGCTGATCAAAAATATCATCGATGCGAGGCAACATGTATTTATTCTTGATGGTCATCGCATTCAGCTCCTGATAGTCCACGCACATGCGACACGAACCATCCTTCTTCTTCACCAGCAGCACCGGCGCTCCCCACGGAGACACACTAGGATTGATATAACCCTTCTGCAAAAGCTCATCCAGCTGCTTCTGTAATTCCTCCAACTTTGCTGGAGCCATACGATAAGGCGCTTTCGAAATCGGCTGCGCTCCCGGAATAAGATCAATCGAAAATTCGAGAGCTCGATCGGGTGGCAATCCAGACATCTCCTTGGGGAAGACGTCATCGAAGTCCCGCACTATAGCAGGCCTCTCCAGCTCCATCTGCATAGCCACAATCTCTACTGCCCTGGCCCGAAATCTGACAGGGTCAAGCGAACTGCTACCTCGGCTGAACTCAAATACTGGATGTCCGGGAATCTCGAACACCACCTTCTTCCGACGACAGTCGATTGTAGCATAGAAGCTCGCAAGCCAATCCATCCCAAGGACCGCATCATAGTTGATGATGTCGTGGACAATGAAATCAGCGTAAAGCTCATGTCCACAAACCACCAACGGGCAAGAACTGCAACCACGATGCACCGAGATCATGCCATTCCCTGTAACGATATTCCAACTCTTGGAAAGAGGGGACGTCGACAAGGAATGCTTCTCCACGAAGCTCCGGGAAATAATGCACATCGATGCACCAGAGTCAAAGAGGACTCGTGCAGGAAATGTGTAAACCAAAACCACACCTTAACAACAATTTAACAATCAAATCCTATTCTAGAAACCAATCATATACAAGCAACCAAACATAATCTAACAATCAAAACTAGCTAGGAAAGTAACAGCTAGATTGAGGATTACCTGTGATAACCTCATCCACAGCCTCGCTCTCCACAGCGGTCATCAGAAAAGCCTGCCTCCTCGGTTGAAAAGCCTGCTGAAAGGCCTGCCTTTATTGAACAAGAGCTGCTCCACGTCTAGCAGGAACAGACGCTCTCTGCTGCAACGGCTGTGCTGCAACAGGTGCTCTCCAAGGCTGCTTGATACTCGGACAATCCTTCAGAGAATGTGAAGCATCACCACAACCCAAACACTGACCCAAAAGCCTCCGGCACTGGTCCTTCACATGACCCGGCTTGCCACAATGATTGCAAGTCTTCAGGACAGGCCCACCTGGCCTCTTGAACTGAGCTGGCTGGTTGGGCCTGAATCCTGGTCTCGTCACTGCCCTGGCCTACTCCATAGGCCTCTTCCAGCCCCAGAAGCAAGTCCTCTCCTCTGGCTCAGGTTCAGCTCCTGCCTCCTCGCAGCCACCAGAACCTTTTGGTAAGACTCCAGATCAGAAGAAGACACGAAACTCTGAAGCTCCAAAGCAAGTCCCTGTAGGAACCTCTGAGCCCTCTCATCAGCATCCTGCACCATCTTCGGTGCGAACCGACTCAGCCTGGTGAACTCCTGATGGTACTGGTCCACCGTCAAGCTCCCTTGTTTCAGATCAATAAAGCGCTGCAGCATCTCCTTCCTAGCAGCCTTCGTAAAGAACTCCTCATCGAACCTGGACTTGAAGGTAGCCCAAGCTATCGGCTCCACCAGCATCTTCTCTTCCGCATCCCACCAGTTTCGAGCATTATCCTTGAGCTGCCTCTTCGCCAAATCAACCCATCCAGCTGGGCTGATCTTGGCCATCTTCAAGTTATCATCAATGTTCTGAATCCACTCATCGGCAGCTAGAGGACCCTCAGACCCATCAAAATAAGCGGGACCCAGCTCCCGAAATTGCTTCGCTCCCGGCTCGGAGCGGGGGGCATCCTGGATTGCCCAAGCAGCTCGAGCAACTGGAGCATTCTGGACTTGCAGGAGCACGCCCTGCTGCACCTGCATCATCTGAAGCATCATCCGCATCATCTCCCTATTGGTGGGCTCCCACTCAGGCTCCTCGTCATGAGGGGGCGCGCTACCACCACCACGGGTAAATCGCCTTCCTGCCATCTAATGACGCAGAAACCGAAACAATTAGACTCATAGCTTAGGACTCGGATGTCGAATTTTAGTTGTTGGACAATCTAATATTATTATCGTTGATCCGATAATTCACAGTTACAGAAAGCGGACCTGCATGGGCCACCAACAAAACCTGTCACGCCCCGCTTCCCAAAGATGGAGGCGAGACGTGAAAAGGTCCGCACAGACGTGGAGCTGTGTAGCTGCACGCCTGATAAGCGTCAATTTAAAATTCAATGCAGGTCCCTGTAAAATGTGAACGTAACAAAATAATAATATCAAGAAAGAGAGACTGATATTAAAATAATCCAATCTCAGAAATTGTCCACAATAATATTCAACATCCAGAAAAGCCACCAGGCTAAAGGAAAAGTCTAAAGGCCCAAAACATGGCCAACAAAACGACAACATAACAAAGTATTGGTGCTACGCACCGACAACTACAACAGTCTAAAATAAAAGGGAAAGCTCAACGAAGACACTAGGACTGGTCCTCGGTGTCCACGTACTCCTCCTCAGCAAACGCGGGTCCTGACTCGGCGTCAGCAAACACCACGTCCTCTCCAACGAACTCTGGCTCAGGATCTAACATGTGTCACCCAAAAGAGAGAGGGGCGCATGTCAGCAAGTCTAAAAGACGTGCGCAAGGAAACTGAAAGTAAACTAACAACCTAACAGTTATAATAAAATGCAATGACATGGCAGTTAAGTATGATGCAACAGTTAAAGGAAGAGACAAGCACGCACGATTTAGCAAAGAGCTACCAAGTCACTAATTCACGATTTTCACTTATCACGAATCACTTATCACGATTTTCACTTTGTGCTTAGAGTTTCCGTCTTTTGGCTAGAGTGGCTGATCGGGCCAACTCCTAAGCTCAAGCAACCGTTTAACCCTACCCCTCCACGTGTATCGAGCGTTGGGATTAGCAACACACTAGCTCGCTTCTGTATCACGAGCCAGGAAGTGTATTTGGCATAGGGGTGCACCTAGCCTTGATCACTGTGTAGGAGTCAAAATCCTACTTGCCGCAGCTTACATTTTTAAGTAGCGTGTGCTACGCAATCACGATGAACAATCAATGTATGCAATGACATGAACAGGTATTCACGTACCGTTAATTGAAATTAAACATGACATACAAGCATGATGAAGGTGACAGATCTAGCTTCGTTGTCAAGCTAGATCAAAGGGCGTCTAGGCAGCTATCCTTTCACTGCCTAGTCTCTTTTACGCTAAAACAAGGAAATGGCCCAAGGTTTGGCCTAAAACCATAAGTGGCAAGTTTCACTTGCCTAGCACCGAGGATGACGATCGCGAAGGTTCGTCCCACAATCGCTAATCTACGGGAAATGTCGCTGTTATGGAGAAACAACCATCAAAACAATAACCATTTTTATTAGGGTTTAACAAAATCACATATGGGTTATGAGTATATTATAGGATCGAGTTATTACCGAATCGTTAGCGGAAGAACGATGCCGAGCAAGCACGGCTACGGAAGAACGATCCGGGAAACTATGGCTCAGATCTGGAAATGACGAGAAAACCTTGGAGAAATTGGGATTTGGGGTTTTGGGGGTTTTGGGGGTTGGCCGATGGCCTAGGGGAGGTGGCCGGCGCAAGGAGGGGGTGAGGGGGCTCCGGGGATGAAGGAGGAGAGCTAGGGAATGTTGGATGAGTATTGGGGAAGAAGGAGGCTCAGAAGGAAATGAAAGAAGAAAGAAAACGATCGGGGGGGGTTTAAATAGGATTCGTGCGGCGGCTGGGCAAACCCTAGGTTTTCGACAGCGGTTAGTCGGTTAAAGAAGGTTGGCTGACCGACTAGTTTAAGAACTAGTCGGTCGGTCGTTCTACTGTGACCGACTAAGAGCAAGCAGCGAAAAAGGAATAAAATCTGGGAAATTGAATTAGTCGGTCTGTGAAGGCCCGTCGACCGACTAGTTTGCAACCTAGTCGGTCGGTGAGTGTTCATTGACCGACTAACGATAAACAGTAACTTAGGTAAAAATTAATCAAAGGAACTAGTCGGTCTGAGAGCAAGTTCTGACCGACTAGTTGCGCATATAGTCGGTCGGTGGTTGTTCTTAGACCGACTAAGAGTAAACAGTAACTCCTGAATTATTGATTCAATGAACTAGTCGGTTTGAGAGGAGTTGTCGACCGACTAGATCTCAATCTAGTCGGTTGGTTCCCCTTCTTGAACCAACTAAAGTGCACGAAAAGTGCCGAATTGAAGCGCGAAGCTTCGGGAAGATTTCTATGGCTTCTAAGATCACTCTAACTCTAAAATATGAGCGATTTGAAGTTCGTCATAAGTGACTTACTCCAAGATCAACGATTTAAGGAAGAGGCTAGAAAATCACGACGAAACGATCGAAAACGAAAGCTACGGAGATGGAAGATCACACATAAGGAAAAAATCCACCAAAACATATATATAATATAGATAATCCAAATATATGAAAAACTAGTCGTTACAAAAACAGTATAAACACACTGAGAGATTTAAAATAAACCTCATATGGGTAATAATGTAAACGAATATCTGACTGAGAATAATCGATAGGGTCTGAAGATGAAGGTAAACGACCCTCCGATCACGATCAGAAGCCGACAGTCGAAATGGGTCTGAGGCAGCGTATTGATTCCAGTAACAAACATCATGGTTTGAATAACTTTTGCCTTCTCTTCCTACAAAATTCAAACAAAATTCCAATAAAAACAATCAGAAACAGAGAGAAATCAACTAGAGAACCCCATTTAACTAAAAAATGCTCAACTAGAGAAACCCATTTATCTCATAAAATGTGGTGCGTAACGTAATTTCTGTCATATATGTTGATATAGTGCATGCGTAGGACTTCCGGCACTACCTTTTTTGTCAAAAAATAACTTGAGAAAGAAAGAAGTAATTAAATAAACGAAAGTAGAGCATTAAAATTCTTCATGATTGAAAAGAAAACAAGCCAACACAATATTAATCACGAATCTGATTCGATTACATGTTAATTACGAATTTTCCAAAATCCAAATAGAAGCACATAATCGTTACCCTCACGGCATCATCCACCACAATTGATGTCCTAATCTGTAAGGATTCAGTTTGCTTAGGAAATAAAGTCCTAAATTCCTAAATCCTAGTATATATCACCAAATGGAATTTATAACAGAAGTTAAGCCTCGCATGGGTCTTTACGGTTACAAATAATCATACAAAGCCAACGATCGTTAATGACACGCTCTGTTTTTCATATAAGTATGAAATTAAAAATGCCAACATTTTAAACCTTTGATGAGCAGATGAACAAAGCAAAGAATTTTAAAAAATAAAATCTCCAATCTGATTCATATAAAACCTACGATTCATAGTTGTGCAATTGAAAAATCAAAACTTTTTCAGCTCTTCACCTTTTTTATCACTGCCTTGTGTTAAGGAATATTGGGAAAACAACATCTTTCCGTGTTTTTCCACACACACACACACACACACACACACACACACACACACACACACACACACACACACACACACACACACACAAGATCATCAAGCAAATTCGGAATTAGGGTATGCTTCATCTGAATTTGGTGATATTGAAAGAAAATTCACTACACTCAAGCAACTTAGGAAGAACCCCTTTTGAAGAGAAAAAAAGGATAGACCTTTTTTCGTTGAAGAGCGAGGAGTCAAATCCATCAACAATGAAGTTGGACTTGTCATTAGGCCTCTCTAATCTGCTTCACAATGAGCAAAAGCACGCCATGGCCCCACGGCTTCAAAGCAACCGAGATGCGAGAGTTAGATCTCAAAAGAGATCGATGAAGCCCTAACCCAAAGTTTTTGTCTGCGGATGATGCTTGAGCGACGGTAATGGCAACGAAGAAGCAAAACCCTCGATCGATTGCACGAAGAGGGAAGAAAATTTCTTGGTTTCGGCGATGGTGCTTCGCGTAAGAGAGGCCACTGCACTTCGAATCGCTCAAGCTATTGACGATTGCCTTAGGAGAGTGTGAGTGTTGACGATTGCTTGAGTAGAGCGCACGAAGAGGGCTCCAGATGGGCTTGGGGGAGAGGAGATCTCGAGCTAGGGCTTGTGGGAGAGGATATCTCGAGCTATAGCTTGTGGGAGAGGAGATCGGAGCTAGGGCGAGATTGAGAGAACGAGCAAGAGAAAGAAATGTATCTTGGGGATTCCAGATATGGCTGAGAGTTTTGATGCTAAAGAAGAGAAACCTCTCTTCTCTATTTATAATGCCACCACCATATCTTCCATCCTGCAACCGCCCCCGGATTTTCCACAACCGACCCACGATTTCCTTAACGGCCATGTGAGACTTGGTCTCACGGTTGAGGAAAATCCTCAACCGAGTATTGGGTCGGTTACCAGTTGATTTAGCCATATCAGGCCATAACCAACTTACATCTCCCACTTGGCCTGAAATGGCCAAGTGCATTTTGGTCATACTCTCACTATCCGTGAGATATAGCACATGATGTAATTTCACATACTCCCACTATCCGTGAGATATGCACATTTTATTTATCAAGTACAATCATTATTCATGAAAGTTTCCTTGACTTAGATATTTCTAAGTCCCCATCAAACCAACATGTTTGATAAATTTACCTGCTGGAATACCCTTTGTCAAGGGATCAGCAATCATATTACTTGTTGGATATAAGTCACATTGACTTCTTTCTTTTCCACCATATCATGTATGTAATGATTTTGTATTTCAATATGCCTTCCTTTGGAACTGTTTGCACCACTGTGGATCAAGCTGATGGCTGCTTGATTATCACAGTACATCTCAATTGGTCCATCCACCAAATTGAGATCCAAGTCCAATAGGAACCGTCTGATCTATACAACATGAATAGCCGCCATAGTACATGCGATATACTCAGCTTCTTGTGTGTATTTCGCTACACAACCCTGTTTCTTTCAACCCCAAGAAATAGCTGCACCACCAAAGGTGAACACATGTCCTATAGTTGACTTCTTGTCATCTTTGGCCCCTCCGAAATCTGCATCGGAGTAACCAAGAACATCAAGCGAATCTGCTTGATAAACTAACGTATGGTGCACCGTACCCTTTATATATTTCATAATCCTCTTAACAGCTTCCCAATGAGCTAGACCGGGATTACTTTGATATATACTAACCAGACTAACTGGGTACACCAAGTCGGGTCTAGTACACATCATTGCATACATCAAACTTCCAATGGCCCGAGCATATGGAACATTCAGCCGAATTTGTCCCTCTCCAGGAAATTGTTCTTTACTTAACGACTTCCCTATAACCAATAGTGTAGGGGCCGGATTGGAATTGTACATTCCAAATCTTTTCAATATTGTATGCAAATACTTTTCTTGGTTTAAACTTAACATTCTAGACTATCGATCTCTAAGGATCTGTATTTCAAGAACATAGGATGCGTCACCCGTGTCCCTCATCTCAAATTCACTACAAATTGATGATTTAATTCTATTCAACACTTCAATTTCATTTCCAGCGAGAAAAATATCATCCACATACAAGGATAATATCGTAAAACTGCTCCCACTTTTCAAGACATACACACAGTTATCCAATTTGTTTGCAACGAAACCAAGTTGGATAATAGTGTTGTGAAATTTGAGATACCACTGTCTAGATGATTGTTTTAAACCATACAAAGATTTATTCAATTTATAAACTTTGTCTTCTTGTCCCTCAACCTGAAATCCTGTAGGTTGATCCATATATATAACTTCCTTCAACTCTCCGTTGAGGAATGCAGTCTTGACATCCATTTGGTAGAGTTCCAAGTTAAGATGCACAACAATCGCTAAGATTATCCTTATGGATGCAAACTTAGCCACCGGAGAATAAGTCTCTTGATAATCAATCCCTGCTTCCTGAGTAAATCCCTTTGCAACTAACCGGGCCTTGAATGTATCAAGAAACCCATCAACCCGATATTTCTTCTTTAACACCCACTTGCATCCTATGGACTTCCTCTCTTCTGGTAAGTCACTTAGCTCACATACATTGTTTCTCTCAATTGAGTCAAGCTCCATTTTCATGGCATCAAGCCATTGATCTGACTCAGATGATTTCATTACATCTGTATAATTCAAGGGATCGGCTTGCACATCTATATCAATATCCACAAAGAAACAAGATGGTTCACATGAATAAAGATAATAATCATCCATCCATGTGGGTGTTGTTCTGGGTCTTTTGTTGGCACTAAGGGTTACAGGCTGGACCAGGTTCAACTGGTTGATTTGCATAGGTATATTCTCATTTACAGGTTCATCTTCCATAATTGAGATGATTACACCATCCATTATATCCAAGTCATCATTCGAAACATCATCTAAGTCCAGCAAGGGTGGCACATTTTCTTGGACTTTTTCTTTTTCTTCTAGATTCTCTAGAAAAGTAGAATCACTACTTCCAATGACTACTTTATTTTCATGGAAGAACCTGTATCATTTAGATTTTTCAAAATATACTATGAATACACATCTACGGTTTTGAGATCCAGCTTATCTCTAACTTGATATGGAATGAGAACATGTGCCACGCAACCCCATTTTCTCAAATGACTTAAATTGGGTTTGCGTCCATTCCATATCTCATCACGGTGTTGTCTCGACTGATTTTATGGGAATTCTGTTCAGAACATAATTAGTAGTTAATATGGCTTCTCCCAAAAATCCTTGGAGAGACCAGAATGCGATAGCATACATCTCACTGCATTCATTAATGTTCTATTCTTCCTTTCAGCCCAACCATTCTGTTGTGGCGTATAAGGCATAATAGTATGCTTCTTTATACCGTATTGAACTTAGCTCCTTTATATTCCTTCCAAGTTTTCTTTCTACTTCTGCCTTGTATCTTTCAAAGCTTTCAAAAGCTTCCGATTTTCTGCTTAAAAGATACACGAAAGTATACTTGGAATAATCATCTATAAATGTAATGCAATATTCCTTATTCCCACATGTCTTTATGCTCAAGGCCCACAAATGTCAGAATGAACTAATCCCAACAATTTATTAGTCCTTTGACCTTTCGAGAATGATTTCATAGTCATCTTTCCAGTTAAACAATGTTCACAGGGTAATGTCTTACACCTGTCAGTTCCGGTAATAAATCCATTTTGATTAACTGGTCCATCTTATGGTTAACAGGATGACCTAATCTTATATGCCAAAGATCATAATCAGACAAAAGACACGAGGAATAATTCAAATCACAATCTTTATTATCAATATCAGATTTTACACGGAAAGATAGAATAAATCATGACCGGGCACAAACTTGCCCATATCAAACACTTTCTTGTCTTTCCCAATATAAACCATATTGTTGTAAATCTCACTTCAAGGACCTTCTTCAGCAAAGCTGGAACAGAGACCAGATTACGTCTTATGCCAGGTGCATAAAACACATCTTTGAGGATCATGATGTTGTCCCCAAGATCCAATCTGTATGAACCAATACCTTTCTACATCCAGATAGTATTGTTCCCCATGTATACCTTTGGTCGCCCTTCTTCAGTTCCTGGAAATCAACTATTCCTTCATTCGTCTTTGCTATGTGTCGGGTTACGCCCGAGTCGATCCACCAGCCTTCAGCGTCTGTTGTTGCAGCGTTACATTCAGTGACGCCAATGAAATCCCGCTTTCTAGATCCTCCTTGTTCTGGGCATTTAGAGTTGCCCTTGCTCCTTGGCCTTAAAATGACCATGCTTCCTGCAGATGTAGCAAGATCCAGGAGGTCATTTCCTTCCCGCGAGCTGATTGCTTGGCTGGATCCCTTGAAGGAGGGCTTCACATGTCCAGACGCTGGTTCCCTTATGCCTTTCGGTATAGAGCATCATTTGCCTCTTCCTCCTACACAAGGTTGACGTCCGAGCCCTTCCTCATGCAAAAGGTTGGACGTCCGACCCCTTCCTCCAAGCCAGAAGGTCTTGTTCCATTGCCTAGCTGAGCTAGCAAGTCAGTTACACCGCTTAAACCGGTTCAATTTAGTCTAAGCGTATGGCAGCCATATCAAGCGACGGTGGTAGACTATTCAGAATAGTTGCCACTTGAAGCTTCTCAGGAATTTCAGTTCTTGTTGTAGCTAGGTTCTTTAGCCATGACAATCATTTTATTCACATGTTCGGTTGATATTGTCACCTTCCTGCATACGGCATGAATTATACCTATGCAGCAGGAGTTGTATGTCCACGTCAGATGTGATATCTTACTTCTCCTTAATAGACTGCCACATGTCCTTGGCAGTACTACATTTTTCGAACACTTTTATAGTCTATCGTCCATGAATATAAGCATGAACTCTTAGCCTTCTTGTCATTAATTTTCCACTGATCTAACTCTCTCTTCTGAGCATCTGTAGGATTTTCAGGGAGAATAGGAGCAATGGACTCAATGACACTATCTAAATTGTCATGGATAAGTCTGTATCTAATTTTTCCGGTGCCACATTTCATAGTTGGAACGTTTAGGTGTTCTATCTTGGCCAGTTCAGGGAGCAATTAATTTGCTTGCCATTTTCTCGTTACTGATTGATAAGATAAGTGGTTCAGAGGGTGCTAAATATGTGGTGAGCAAATCAATTAATATCAATATCTAATAACCTATCCTAAAATCAAATTTTACTTTAATGAGGATGACAAAGTTTAATTAGGGTAAAATGATATCTATGCATGGATATAACATGATGTAACAAAGATCACTACTCCTTTTTAATTAATGTGTGAATCAAATTTTAAGTTAGGTTCAAGTTGTGGGAACAAATATGCTAAACTATAAATAACAGGGACAAACTGTAAATACATTGCAGAAATAAAACTGAAGAAACGGATAGGTGCATGAATCGGAGAGGAAAAATTGTTGGTATTCGCACACGAATCGAGATTATCGTAGTTGTAATAGATAGCCCGTTGGAATTGACGTGTACTGAAGCAGTTCGCTGTACAGCTCCACCTCCATATGAAATTAGTGAGTCATTTTGATCAATCAATTCTCTGGCACAAAGAGGACGCATGGAAGCTTGCGTCGTTTGGATTGACGTGGATGTTACGCGACGTGCAGGCGGACTCACATTTGCCTGTTGCTTTCAGGCTCAAAAAAATAAATCAAAATTTAGTTGATTGCCTCGAAAAATAATCTGAAGTATCATGATAATGGGGTGAGCCAGATGGTTGTTTTATCAAAGCAATGTAGAAAGAAGAATTGAGTGCTTCTCGGGAAAACAAATAAATGAATGGAAGGCCTCAGATAAAAAAGGGTGCAACTTTAGAAAATGGAAAATAAATAAAGAGAGATGAGAAGCCTGGATGGTGAAAGGAACCTGTGCTTTGGAAACGGTGGAAGTAGTGGAGTGGGACCTGCCGCTCAAATTTTGTTGAGGATCAGGAGTTGTGCGTTGAACCACCAAGTGTCGGGGCTTGCTGCCTTCTTTGATGCAAGGATCAGTGAGCCAATCGCCTTTTCTCGGTGAAGACAACGGCTTTGAAAGGCCGCCTTACGATTTGCCTCGGGGTCGAAGTCGAGTGCGTGGAGATGCGGCTATACGATCAAGGAGGAATTGGAACGAAGAATGGTTGAGGAGAGGTGACGAATTTTGGGACGTGGATCGAGAAGAAGCTTGCTCGGATACCAATGAGAGAACGAGCAAGGAAAGAAATGTATTTTGGGGATTCCAGATATGGCTGAGAGTTTGATGCTAAGAAGAGAAACCTCTCTTCTCTATTATAGGGCCACCACCATATCTTCATCCTGCAACCGCCCCTGGATTTCCTCAACCCGACCCCCGATTTCCTCAAAGGCCATGTGAGACTTGGTCTCTCGTTGAGGAAAATCCTCAACGAGTATCGGGTCGGTTACCAATTGATTTGGCCATATCAGGCCATAACCAACTCACAGAGATGGGGCTAGGCGAGAGGGGAGAAAGAGAGGAGCAACAGTTTGGATTAGGGCCGACCTACTAGAGTTACTCGCTAGTGTTTATTTTCGATCTCAAAATTGTTGAAGATGTCTTACGTTCGCACTTTCTTCCCCTCTTCCACATAGTCAAACTCCCTCTTACTTTTAAATTAACGTTTGTAAATAGAAAAAGGGATTATTGGAAAAGCATTGATGACAAAGTACGGTGCGTATCTTTTTATAATGTTGCTAACCTATGGATCTGTCAATTACGGGCCACATGTAGCATTAGAATTTTTTTTCCGTCTTAAGCACAAATGAACCCACTTTCTTCTTTTTAACCATTTCATATTAACTTCTCATGACTATCAAAAATGGCCCTGATAGAATTTTTTTCCTTAAACTTCATGTTCTAACTATATATTTAGCCAAATAAAAAAAATTGTTCATTAGCAATAATTAATACTTGTGGTGTCAAAATTTATCATTATAACTATTCACGGAAAAAAGTTGTAATAACCATTTTTTACAACTATCCCACGAAAAAGTTGTAATAATCATTTTTACAACTTTTAGAGAAAAATAGTTGTGGTGTCAAAATTATCATTTACAACTATTCACGAAAAAATTTGTAATAAACATTTTTTACAACTACCCACGAAAAAAGTTGAAATAACCACTTTTTATAACTATCCACGAAAAAGTTGTAATAAACATTTTTACAACTTTCAAGAGAAAAAGTTGTGATAAACATTTATTATAACAGCCCAACATAGAAACAGTGTCCTATGAAAGTTGTACATGACTAGTTTCTTGTAGTGTATCTTCCATAAAATGTAGAAAATAGCACCGAGTTTAGAAAATCCGCAAAAATATTAGTTTGAACCGGAAGATCGCCATCTTCAACTGAAAAATAAGAGAAGGCAAAATTAGGCCAAAAATCAAATCATTTAAATAAAAGATCCATATCTTCTAGAAAATTTGAAAATAGCCTCAAGCCATTTAATATAAAGATCCATATCTTATAGATAATGTAGAAAATAGCTCGGAGCTCAAAAAATCCGCACAAATGTAAATTGGAACCGGGAGATCGCCATCTTCAACTGAAAAAAGAGAAGACAAAATTGGGCCCAAAAATCATATCATTTAATTAAAATTTCCATATCTTCAGAAAAGGTAGAAAAATAGTCACAAGCTAAGAAAAATCCGCAAAAATGTCTGTTGGAATGGGTAGATCGCTATCTTCAACTGAAAAAAAATAAGAGAAGACAAATGTAGGCTATAAAATCATATCATTTAATAAAAAGATTCTTATCTTTCATAAAAATAGAAAATAGCACCGAGCTCATAAAAATCCACAAAAATATCCGTTGGAACCGTTAGATCGCCATCTTCAACTGAAATATAGAGAAGAAAAAATTACGACAAACATAATATCATTTAATAAAAAGATACATATAATCTAGAAAATTTAGAAAATAGCCCCGAGGTCAGAATAATACGCAAAAATGTCTCTTAGAATCGAGAGATCGTCATCTTCAACTGAAAAATAAGAGAAGACAAAATTAGACCATAAATATAGCTTGGAGCTCAGAAAAATCTATAAAAATGTCCGTTGGAACCGACATTTTTAAGAGAACAAAATTAGGCTTCATTTAATAAAAAGATACATAACATTCCAAAATAGTAGAAAATAGCTCGAGCTTAGAAAAATTCGCAAAAATGTTCGTTAGAACAGGGCGATCGACATCTTCAACTAAAAAAATTAAAGAAGAAAAAATTAGGTCAAATTATCATATTATTTAATAAAAAGATCCATAACTTCCCGAAAATATAGAAAAATAGCCCCGAGCTCAGAAAAATCGACAAAAATGTCTATTGGAACCGGGAGATCGCCATTTTCAACTGAATAATAAGAGAAGACAAAAATTAGGTTATAAAAATCATATCATTTAATATAAAGATTCATATCATACAGAAAATGTAGAAAATAACTCGGAGCTTAGAAAAATCCATAAAAATGTCTGTTGGAAAGGGAGATCGCCATCTTCAACTGAAAAATAATAGGAGACAAAATTAGGTCAAAAATCGTATCGTTTAATAAAAATATACATATCTGCCATAAAATATAGAAAATAGCACCGAGATCAAAAAAAATCCGCACAATGTCCGTTGGAACCGGGAGATCACAAAATTCAACTAAAAAAGAGAAGATTAAATTAGGCCAAAAAATCAAATCATATAATAAAAAGATTCATATCTTCCAGGAATGTAGAAAAAAGCCCAAAGCCAAGAAAAATCCGCAAAAATGTCCATTGGAACATGGAGATCGCCATCTTCAATGGAAAAATATGAGAAGACAAAATTAGGCTATAAAAATCTTATTATCATTTAATAAAGTTCATATCTTTAATTAAATGAAGAAAATAGACTGGAGCTCAGAAAAATCGGTGAAAATGTCAGTTGGAACCCGGAGATAGCCATCTTCAACTGAAAAATAAGAGAAGGAAAAATTAGGATATAAAAATCATATCATTTAATATAAAGTTTCTTATCTTTCAGAAAGTGTAGAAAATAACCATGAGCTCCGAAAAATCTGCAATATATCCGATGGAACCGGAAGATCGCCACCTTCAACTGAAAAAAATAAGAGAAGACAAAATTAGGCCAAAATATCATATCATTTAATAAAATGATACATATCTTCCAAAAAAGTGGAAAATAGCCCGGAGCTCAGAAAAATCCGCAAAATGTCCGTTGGAACCAGGAGATCGTCATCTTCAATTGGAATATAAGAGAAGACAAAATTAGGCCAAAAATCATATCATTTAATAAAAAGACTGCTATCTTCAACTAGAAAATAATAGAATACAAATTTAGGCTATAAAAATCATTTCAAATAATAAAAAGATCCAAATCTTTCATAAAATGTAGAAAATAGCATCAAGCTCAGAAAATGATATATAAAAATCTTATCAGTTGAAGATGGAGATATCCCGGTTACAACGGACATTTTTATAAATGAAGATAGCAATTTCCATGTTTCGAATTTTGTCTTCTCTTAAATTTCAGTTGAAGATGGCGATTTCTCGGTTACAACAGACATTTTTGACATAATTTTGTCTTCCCTGATATCATTTAAAATAAACGATCCATATCTTACAGAAAATGTGAAAAATAGCTTGGAGTTCAAAAAAAATCTGCAAAAATGTTTGTTGGAACCGGGAGATCGCCATCTTCTACCGACATAAAGAGAGGACAAAATAATGCCAAAAAATCATATCATTTAATAAAAAGATCACCAACATCAACCGAAAAATAAGCGAAGACAAAATTAGGCAACCAAAATCATATCAATTAATATAAAGATACTTATCTTCCAAAAATATAAAATAGAGCCCCGAGCTCAGGAAAATAAGCAAAAATTTCTTTTGGAACCGGGGATTGCCATCTTCAACTTAAATATAAGAGAAGACAAAAATAAGCTATAAAAATCATATCATTTAATATAAATATCTATATCTTACAGAAAATGTAGAAAATTGCCCGAAGCTTAGAAAAATCCGCAAAAATGTCCGTTAGAACTGGGAGATCGCCATATTTAATGAAAAAAATAAGAGAAGAAAAAATTAGTCCAAAAAATCATATCATTCATAAAAAGATACATATCTTCTAGAAAATGTAGAAAAATAGCCCCGAGATCAGAAAAATCCGCAAAAATGTCTGTTGGAACCAGGAGATCGTTATCCTTAACTGAAAAAAATAATAGAAGCAAAATTAGGCTAGAAAAATCATATCATTTAATAAAAAGATTTATATCTTCACTAAAATGTAGAAAATAGCCTCGACCTCAGAAAAATCAGCAAAAATGGCTGTTGGAATCGGGAGATCGCCATATTCAATTGAAAAATAAGAGAAGACCAACTTAGGGTAAAAAACATGTCATTTAATAAAAAGGTACATATATTCCATAAAATTTAGAAAAAAAGCCCCGAGATCAGAAAAATCCTCAAGAAAATCTGTTGGAAACGGGATATCACCATCTTCAACTGAAAATAAGAAAAGACAAACATAGTCTATAAAAATCATATTATTTTATAAAATGAACCACATCATCAATAAATTGTAGAAAATATTACCGAGCTCAGAAAAATCTGCAAAAAATGTCTGTTGGAACCTGGAGTTTGCCATCTTCAAATAAAAAATAAGAGAATAGAAAATTAGGCCAAAAATCATACCATTTAATAAAAAGATCCATAACTTTCCGAAAAATGTAGAAAAATAGTTCCGAGCTCAGAAAATCCGCAAAGATGTCCGTTGGAACCGGTAGATTGCTATGTTCAATTTAAACATAAGAGAAGACAAAATTATGCTACAAAAATCATATCATTTAATAAAAAGATCCATATCTTTAATAAAATGTAAAAATAGTCATGAGCTTTGAAAAATCAGCTACAACATCTGTCGGGAGATCGTCATCTTCAACTGAAAAATAAAAGAAGACTAAATTTTGCTATAAAAATCAATCATATAATCTAAATATCCATACCTTACAGAAAATGTAGAAAATAACCCGGAGCTAAGAAGAATCTGCAAAGATATCTGTTGGAACCGAATGATAGGCATCTTCATCTAAAACGTAAGAGAAGGCAAAATTAGGCCAAAAATCATATAATGTAGTAAAAAGATCCCTATCTTCCAGAAAATGTAGAAAATAGACCCAAGGTCAGAAAAATCCACAAAACCATCCGAACCGGGAGATTATCATTTTTAATTGAAAAATAAATGAAGACAAACTTAGTCTATAAAAATCATATTATTTAATTAAAAGATCACTATCTTCAATAAATTATAGAAAATAGCCTCGAGCTAAGAAAAATCTGTAAAAATGTCCGTTGGAACCGAGAGATCGCCATCTTCATCTGAAAAATAAGAGAAGACAATTTACGCTATAAAAAGCAAATCATTTAATTAAAAGATTCATATCTTTAACTAAAAATACGCAAAAAATGTCTGTTGGAACCGGGAGATCGCCATCTTCAACTGAAAAATAATAGAAGATCAAATCAGGCCAAAAATCATATCATTTAATAAAAAGATACATATCTTCCAAAAAAAGTATAAAAGAGCTATGCGCTTAAAAAAAATTCGCAAAAATGTCTGTTTGAACTGGGAGATGGACATTTTCAACAAAAAAATAAGAGAAAAAATTAGGCCATAAAAATCATAACATTTAATAAAATGATCCATATATTCAATAAAATCCAGAAAATATCCCCGCGCTCAGAAAAATCTGCAAAAATTTCAGTTGGAACAGGGAGATCGTCATATTCAACTTAAAAATAAGAGAAGACAAAATTAGGCCATAAAAACCATATCATTTAATATAAAGATACATATCTTCAATAAAATGTAGAAAATAGCTCAGAACACAGAAAAATCCGCAAAAAAGTCAGTTGGAACCAGGAGATCGTCATTTTCAATGGAAAAATAAGAGAAGACAAAATTGGGTCTTAAAAATCATATCATTTAAAATAAAGATCCATATTTTCCAGAAAATGTCAAAAATAGCCCGTAGCTCAGAAAAATATGCAAAAAAATCCGTTGGAACTGTGGGATCGTCATTTGCAATATGAAAATAAGAGAAGACCGAATTAGGCCAAAAAATTATATCATTTAATTAACAATCTATATCTTTCAAAAAATGTGGAAATTAGACGGGAGCTAAGAAAAATCCGAAAACATATAAGTTGAAATCGGGAGATCGCCATTTTTTATTGGAAAATTATAGAAGACAAAATTAGGCTTTAATAAAAAGATATATTTTCAGAAAATGCAGAAAATAACCACGATCGCAGAAAAATCCACAAAAAATGTCCGTTGGAACCGGGACATCACCATCTTCAAATTAGAAATAGGAGAACGCAGAATTAGGCTATAAAAATCATATCATTTAATATAAACATTCATATCTTATAGAAAATTTCGAAAATGGCCCGGAGTTCAGGAAAATCATCAAAAATGTCCGTTGGAACTAGGAGATCGCAATTTTCAACAGAAAAAATAAGCAAAGACAAATTAGGCCAAAATATCATATATTTAATCAAAAGATCCATATCCTCCAGAAAATGTAGAACAATAGTCCTGTGCTAAGAAAAATCCGCAAAAATTTCCATTGGAACCAGGATATCGCTATCGCGATCTTCAACTGAAAAATAAGAGAAGACAAACTTCTGCTATAAAAATCATATCATTTAATGAAAAGATCCATTTCTTACATGAAATGTAGAAAATAACTCTGAGCTTAAAAAACCGCAAAAATGTATGTTGTTACCTGGAGATCTCTATCTTCAACTGAAAATAAAAGGGCAAATATTGCCAAAAATCATATCATTTAACAAATAGACCCATGTCTTTCAGAAAATGAAGAAAATAGTCTCGTCGTAAGAAAAATCCGCAAAAATGCTTATTGGAACCGTGAGATCGCCATTTTCAACTGAAAAAATAAGGGAAGACAAACTTAGTCTATGAAAATCATTTCATTTAATAAAAAGATCCATAAAATGTGCATTGGAATCGGGAGATCGCTATCTTCAGCTGAAAAAATAAGAGAAGACAACTTAGGCTAATATCATTTAATAAAAGATCCAAACTTAGGCTAATATCATTTAATAAAAGATCCATATCTCTAATAAAATGTAGAAAATACCCCCGAGCTCAGAATAATTCCTAAAAAGTCTGTTGGAACCGGAAGATCGCCATATTCGACTAAAAAAATAAAAGAAGACAAAATTAGGCTATAAATTCATAAGATTTAATATAAATATTCATATCATACAGAAAAGGCAGAAAATAGCGCGGAGCTCAGAAAAATCCCGCAAAAATGTCTGTTGAAACCTGGAGATCCCATCTTCAACGAAAACAATAAGAGAAGATAAAATTAGGCCAAAAAATTATATCATTTAATAAAAAGATCGATATCTTCGAGAAAATGCAGAAAAATAGCACCGAGCTCACAAAAATCCACAAAATTGTCATTTGGAATGGAAAGATCGTCATTTTCAACTAAATAATAAGAGAAGACAAAATTAGACTACAAAAAGCATATCATTTGATAAAAATATCCGTACATTCCATAAAATGAAGAAAATAACACCTAGCTCAGAAAAATCAGCTAACATGTTCGTTGTAACAGGGAGATCGCCACCTTCAACAAAAAAATAAGGGAAGACAAAATTAAAGCTATAAAAATTCTATCATTTAATAAAAAGATACATATCTTACCTAAAACATAGAAAATAGCCCGTAGATAAGAAAAATACACAAAAATGTTCGTTGGAACCGGGAGATCGACATCTTCTTCTGAAAAAAAGGAGAAGAAAAAATTAGGCCAAAAATCATATTATTTAATAAAAAGAAACTTATTTTTCAGAAGATGTAGAAAATAGCCACGAGGTCAGAAAAATCTGCAAAAAATATCCTTTGATACCGGGAAATCGCAATCTTTAACTGAAAAATATGGGAAGACAACCTTAGGCTATTAAAATCATATCATTTAAAAAACATTCATATCTTTTAGAAAATATAGAAATAGTCTGGAGCTTAGAAAAATCCGTAAAAATGTCTGTTAGAACCAGGAGGTCACCATCTTCAACGAAAAATTAAATGAAGACAAAATTAGGCCAGAAAATAAACCATTTAATAAAAAGATCCATCTCTTCCTAAAAATGAAGAAATATCGCCCCGAGTTCAAAAAAATCCGCAAAAAGTTCGTTGGAACCGGTAGATCACCATAATTAACTGAAAAAATAGAAGACAAAATTACGCTACAAAAATCATATCATTTAATTAAAAGATCCATATCTTTAGTAAAATGTACAAAATAGACCTGAGTGAAAAAAATCGCAAAAATGTCCGTTGAAACCGGGAGATCGCCATCTTTAATAGAAAAATAAGAGACGACAAAATTAGGCAAAAAATCATATCATTTAATAAAATGATCCATATCATTAAGAAAATGTTGAAAATAGTCCAGATCTCAGAAAAATCTGCAAAAATTTCTGTTGGAACCGGAAGATCGCCAACTTCAACTAAAAAAATAAGAGAAGACAAAATAATGCCAAAAACATATCATTTAATAAAAATATCCAAATCTTCCAAAAATGTAGAAAAATAGCCTCGAGCTCAAAAAATAATCAAAAATGTCCGTTGGAAATAGGAGATAGTCATCTACAACTTAAAAAAAATAAGAGAATACAAAATTAGGCCAAAAAATCTTATCATTTAATAAAAAGATCCGTATCTTCCAGAAAATTTAGAAAAAGCCCCAAGCTCAGAAAAATACACAAAAATGTCCGTTGGAACTGGGAGATCACCATCTTCAACTAAAAAATAAGAGAAGACAAAATTAGGCTATAAAAATCATATTATTTAATATAAAGATTCATATCTTACAGAAAATATAGAAAGTAGCCCTAGCTCCGAAAAATCTGCAAAAACGTCTGTTGGAACCGTGAGTTTGCCATCTTCAAAAAAAGAGAAGACAAAATTTGGCCATAAAAATCATATCATTTAATAAAAAGATTTATATCGTACATCAAATGTAGAAAATAACCCGGAGTTCGAAAAAATCCACAAGAATTTCTATTGGAACCAGGAGATTGACATTTTCAACTAAAAAAAATAAGAGAAGACCAAATTAGGCGATAAAAATCATATCATTTTATAAAAAGATACATATCTTCCATAAACTTTAGAAAATATCTCAGATTTCAGAAAAATCCTCAAAAAAGTCCGTTGGAACCGGGAGATCATCATCGTCAACAAAAAATAAGAGAAAACAAAATAAGGCCAAAAATCATATCATTTAATAAAATGATCCATATCTTTTAGAAAATTTAGAAAATAGCCCAGATCTCAGAAAAATACGCAAAAAAGTTTGTTAGAACCGGGAGATCACCATCGTTAACAAAAATAATAAGAGAAGACAAAATATGGCTATAAAAATTATCTCATTTTGTATAAAAATTGGGTAAATTGGATAAAAATACCCTCACGTTTGGGCCATTTTTAAGTAAATACCCTGAGGTTTACTTTGGTCAAAATATATACCCAAACGTTTGGCTCCGGTTTCAAGTTGATACCCTTTTTCATTTTCAGTCCAAAAAACAATAAATTTGGACGGAAATGCCCCTCCCCTCATTCCAGCGATCTCTCTCTACCTATTCTCTCACTCTCACTCTCCCAATTCTCTCTCTCTCTACAGATTCTCTCTCTCCCCCATTATCTCTACCCTTTACAGATTCTCTCTCTACAAATTCTCTCTCTTCCCACGGTGTATGTGCATGGGGTGGGTGGGTGTGTGTACGTGTGCATGTGTGTGTGCGTGTGCGTGTGCGTGTGCGCGTGGGGTGTGTGCGTGTGCGCATGGGGTGTGTGTGCGTGCATTGGGGTGGGTAGGTGCATGGGTGTGTGTGCATGGGGGTGCATGTGGAGTGTGTGTGCATGTGGTGGGTTGTGTGCATGGGTGGGGTGGGTTGTGTGCATGGGGGTGTGTGCGCATGGGTGGGGTGGGTTGTCCTTGGAATGGCTGTGTGTGCATGGGGTGTGTGTGCGTTCATTGGGGTGGGTGAGTGCATGGGTGTGTGTGCATGGGGGTGCATGTGGAGTGTGTGTGTGTGCATGGGGGAGGGTTGTGTGCATGGGTGGGGTGGGTTGTGTGCATGGGTGTGTGCGCGCGCGCGCATCTAGGGGGTGTGCGCGCGGGGTGTGTGTGCTTGGAGTGGGTGTGTGTGCATGGGGGGTGTGTGTGCATGCGCGCACGGGGTGTGTGTGCATGGGGTGGGTGTGTACATGGGGGTGTCTGTGCATTGGGTGTGTGCGTGGGGTGGGTGTGTGCATGGGTGGGGTGGGTTGTGTGCATGGTGCGGGTGTGTACATGGGTGGGTCTATGAATGCATGGGGGTGGATGCTTGCATGTATGCGTGGGGGGTTGCATGCATGCGGGTGTGTGTGCATGCATGTGCGTGTGTGTGTGGTGTGTGTGCATGCATAGGGGTGTGTGTGCATGGGTGGGGTGGGTTGTGTGCATGGAGTGTGTGTGCGCACGCATTGGTGGGTGGGTATGTGCATGGGGTGTGGGTGCTTGCATGGCCACACACTCCACACATACACACTCCACACACACACCCCATACACACAACCACGCGCACACACACACCCCCACCCATAAACACAGCCACCCACACTTGTACACACTCCCCACCCCAAGCACACACACCCCAAGCACACACACCCCCGCACACCCCATGCACACCCACCCACCCACCCAATCACACACACCCACGCGCACAACCCACCCACCTACGCGCACACACACCATGCACACACCCCTCCAATGCACACCAGCAAACACACAACCCACCCACCTCACACACGAACACACACCCACCCACTCACCCACCCCATACACCATCCCACCCGAGAGAGAGAGAGAAAGAGAGAGAGATATAGATAGATTCGGTGTAGAGAGAGAAAGAGAGAGAATCTATAGAGAGAGATAGAGGAGAGAGAATCAGTAGAGAGAGATAGAGAGAGAGAGAGAATTAGGGAGAGAGAGATTCCGTTTAAAGAGATAAAGAGAGAGAATCTGTAGAGAGTGTGAGAGAATCAGTAGAGAGAGAGAGAGAGAGAGAGAGAGAGAGAGGAGAGAGGGGAGAGAGAGAGAGAGAGAGAGAGAGAGAGAGAGAGAGAGAGAGAGAGAGAGAGATGAGAGATGAGAGGAGGGACAAAACGGTCCAACTTAACACCGTCAGCCCATTTTCCGCCACATGGTATCAATTTGTCACAAAATAAACCTCAGTGTATTTACGTAAAAATGGTCCAAACGTGAGGGTATTTTTATGCAATTAACCCATAAAAATCCATGTCTTACAGAAAGTGTAGAAAATTGCCCGGAGCTAAGAAAAATTGGCAAAAAGGTCTCTTGGAACTGGGAGATTGCCATATTCAATGAAAAACATAAGAGAAGACAAAATTAGGCCCAAAACATATTATTTAATAGATCCATATCTTCCAAAAAATAAAAAATAGGCTTGATGTCAGAAAAATCCGTAAAATTGTCCGTTGGAACCGAGAGATCACCATCTTCAACTACAAAATAAGAGAAGACAAACTTAGAGTATAAAAATCATCATTTAATAAAAAGATCAATATCCTTAATTAACTGTATAAAATAGCACCGAGCTCAAAAAACCGCAAAAATGTCCGTTGGAAAAAGGAGATCGCCATCTTCAACTGAAAAATAACGGAAGACAAACTTGGGCTATAAAAATCATCTCATTTAATAAAAAGATCCATATCTTCCATAAAATATAGAAAATAGCCCACAGCTCAGAAAAATCCGCAAAAATGTCCATTGGAACCTGGAGATCGCCATGTTCAACTTAAAAAATAAGACAAGATCAAACTTCGGCTATAAAAATTATATCATTTAATAAAAGAGCCATATGTTCCATAAAATGTAGAAAATACCTCGAGGCTCAGAAAAATCTGCAAAAATGTCCATCGGAGCCAGGAGCTTGTCATCTACAACTGAAAAATAAGAGAAGACAAAATTAGGCCAAAAAATCATATCCTTTAATAAAAAGATTCATTTCTTTCAAAAAATATAGAAAATAGCCTGGAGCGCTAATAATCCGTAAAAATGTCCGTGGAACTGGGAAATCACCATCTTCAACTGAAAAAAAGAGAGCACAAAATTAGGCCAAAAATTCATATCATTTAATAAAAAGATTCATATCTTTCATAAAATATAAAAAAATAGCCCGAAGCTCTGAAAAATCCGTAAAACTATCCGTAGGAACTGGGAGATCACCATCTTCCACTGGAAAAAGAGAAGACAAAATTAGGCCAAAAATCAGATCATTTCATAAAAAATACATATCTTATAGAAAATATAGTCTCAAGTTAAGAAAAGTCCTCAAAAATGTCCGTTAGAACTGGTAGATCGCCATCTTCACCTGAAAAAATATGAGAAGAAAAATGTAGGTTGTAAAAATCATCTCTTTTAATAAAAAGATAAATATCTTCCATAAAATGTAGAAAATAACACAGAGCTCAGAAAAATAAGCAAAAAATATCAGTTGGAACCGGAAGATCGCCATCTTTACCTGAAAAAAAAGAAAACGAAAAATTAGGCCAAAGATCAAATCATTTAATAAAAGGATCCATATCTTCTAGAAAAATTAGAAAATAGGCCCGAGGTCAGAATACTCTGCAAAAATGTCCGTTGGAACTGGAAGATCTCCATCTTCAGCAGAAAAATATGAGGACAAAATTTGACCAAAAATCATATCATTTAATAAAAAGATCTATAACTTCTCGGAAATGTAAAAAAAATAGCTTCGAGCTTAAAAAAATCTGCAAAAATGTCCGTTGGAACCGGGAGATCACCATCTTCGGGTGAAAAATAAGAGAAGACAAAATTATGCTATAAAATTCAAATCATTTAATATAAATATCCATATCTTATAGATAATTAGAAAATAGCCCGGAACTTAAAAAAATCCGCACAAACGTAAATTGGAACCGGGAGATCGCCATCTTCAACTGAAAAATAAGAAAAGACAAAATTAGACCATAAAAATCATATCATTTATTATAAAGATAATATCTTCCAGAATATGTAGAAAATAGTCTGGAGCTTAGAAAAATCTGCAAAAATTTCCGTTGGAACCGAGAGATCACCATCTTCAACTAAAAAAATTAAGAGGAGTCAAACATAAGCTATAAAAATCATACCATTTAATAAAAAATTCTATATCTTCCATAAAATGTAGAAAACATCACCGAGCTCAAAAAAATCCGTAAAAAGATTCGTTGGAACCGAGATATCACCATCTTCAACTGAAAAATAAGAGAAGACAAAATTAGGTTATTAAAATTGTATCATTTAATATAAAGATTCATATCTTACAGAAAATGTAGAAAATATTCCGGAGCTCAGAAAAATCTGCAAAACATGTTCTCTGGAACCGAGAGATCGTCATCTGCAAAATTGCGAAGACAAAATTCGGCCAAAAATCAGTTCATTTCATAAAAAGATCCATATCCTTCAGAAAATGTAGAAAAACAGGCTTAAGCAAAGTAAAGTCCGCCAAAATATCCATTGAAACCGGAAGATTGCCATCTTCAACAGAAAAATAAGAGAAAACAAACGTTGGCTATAAAAATCAAATTATTTATTAAAATGTAGAAAATAGCACAGAGCTTATAAAAATCTGTAAAAATATCCGTTAGAACAAAGAAAACGCCATCTTCAACTGAAAAATAAGAGAAGACAAAATTAGGCCAAAAATCATATCATTTAATAAAAAGATCCATATCTTCCAGAAAATTTAGAAAATGGTCCCGAGGTCAGAATAATACGCAAAATGTCCATCAGAAACGAGAGATCGCTATCTTCAAATTAAATAAAAGAAGACAAAATTAGGCCAAAAATCATATCATTTACTAAAAAGATCCATAACTTCTCGAAAATGTAGAAAATAGCCTCGAGCTCAGAAAAATCACCAAAAATGTCCCTTGGAACCGGAAGATCGCCATTTTCAACTTTAAAAGTAAGAGATGACAAAATTATGTTATAAAAATCTTATCATTAAATATATAGATTTTTATTATACAAAAATACCCGAAGCTCAAAAAAGTCCGTACAAATGTCCATTGGAACCGGGAGATCGCCATCTTCAAAGTAAAAAAGAGAAGACAAAATTAGGCCAAAAAGTTATACCATTTCGTAAAAAGATACATATCTTCTAGAAAATGTAGAAAAATAGTCTCAAGCTAAGAAAAATTTGCGAAAATGTCTGTTGCAACCGGTAGAACGCCATCTTCAACTAAAAAAATAAGAGAATACAAACGCATGCTATAAAAATCATATTATTTAATAAAAAGTTCTATATCTTCCATAATATGAAGTAAATAGCATCGAGCTCAAAAATAAATACGTAAAAATGTCTGTTCATCTTCAACTGAAAAATAAGAGAAGGTAAAATTAGGCTATAAAAATCATATCATTTAATAAAAAGATCCATAACTTTTCGAAATTTAGAAATTATTCCGAAGCTCAAAGAATCTGCAAAGATGTTCGTTGAAACCAGGAGATCGACATCTTCAACTAAAAAATGATAAAAAAATTAGGCCAAAAATCATATCATTTAATTAAAAGATCCATAACATCCTGAAAATGTAGAAAAATATCCCTGAGCTTAGAAAATTCGACAAAAATATCAGTTGGAACTGGGAGATCGCTGTCTTCAACTAAATAATAAGAGAAGACAAAATTAGGTTATAAAAATCTTATCATTCAATATAAAGATTCAAATCAGATAGAAAATGTAGAGAATAGCTCGAAGCTCAGAAAATCCGAAAAAATTTCTGTTGGAACAGGGAGATTGCCATCTTCAATTGAAATATAAAAGAAGCCAAAATTAGGCCAAACATAATATCATTAAATAAAAAGATACATATTGGCCATACAATATAGAAAATAGCACCGAGCTCAGAAAAATCTGCACAAATGTTCGTTGGAACTAGGAGATCGCAATATTCAACTGAAAAAAATAAGAGAAGACAAAATTAGGCCAAAAAATCATATCATTTAATAAAAAGATTCAAATCTTCCAGAAAATATAGAAAAATAGTCCCAAGCAAATAAAAGTCACCAAAAATGTCCGGTGGAACTGGTAGATCGCCATCTTCACCTGAAAAATAAGAAAAGAAAAATGTACGCTATAAAAATATTCTCATTTAATAAAGCGATACATATCTTTCATAAAATGTAGAAAATAGAACCGAGCTCGAAAAAATCTGCAAAAATATCAGTTGGAACCGGGAGATCGACATCTTCAACTGAAAAATAAGAAAAGGCAAAATTAGGCCAAAGATCAAATCATTTAATAAAAAGATCTAAATCTTCCAGAAAATTTAGAAAATAGCTACGAGGTCATAATAATCTGCAAAAATGTCCATTGGAACCGGGAGAACGCCATCTTCAGTTGAAAACTAAAATAAGACCAAATTTGACCAAAAAATTATATCATTTAATAAAAAAATCCTTAACTTTCCGTAAATGTAGAAAAAAAGTCACGAGCTTAGATAAATCAACAAAAATGTCTGTTGGAACCATGAGATCGCCATCTTTAGTTGAAAAAAAATAAGAGAAGACAAGATTGAGCCAAAAAACTTATAATTTAATTAGAATATCCATATCTTCCCAAAAAGGCAGAAAATAGTCCCAAGCTAATTAAAATCCCTAAAATGTCTGTTGGAACGGGTAGATTGCCATCTTAAAATGAAAAAAAATAAGAGAAGACAAATAATGTAGGCTATAAAAGTCATATCATTTAATAAAAAGATCCTTATCTTTCATAAAAAATAGAAAATAGCACCGAGCTGATAAAAATCTAAAAAACGTCTGTTGGAATCGAGAGATCGCCATCTTCAACTGAAAAAAATAAGAGAAAACAAAAAAAATGCCAAAAATCATATCATTAAATAAAAAGATACATATATTCCAAAAAATTTAGAAAATAGCCCCGAGGTTAGAATAATACGCATAAATGTCCGTTGGCACCAGGAGATCGCCATCTTCAACAGAAAAATAAAAGAAGCCAAAATTAGATCATAAAAATCGTATCATTTAATATAAAGATCTGTATCTTCTAGAATATATAAAAAATAGCATGGAGCTCAGAAAAATAAGCAAAAATTTCCTTTGGAACAGCAAAACGTTCAATATCTTCCATAAAATGTAGAAAATAGCATTGAGCTCAAACAAATCCGCAAAAAGATTCATTGGAACCGGGAGATTGCCATCTTCAACTGAAAAATAAGTGAAGACTAAATTAGGCTATAAAAATCATATCATCTAATATAAAGTTTCGTATCTCACAGAAAATGTAGAATATAATCCGACGCTTAGAAAAATTCGCAAAAATGTTCATTGGAACCATGAGCTCATCATCTTCATCTGAAAAATAGAGAAGACAAAATTAGGCCAAAAATCAAATCATTTCATAAAAGGATACATATCTTAAAGAAAAATGTAAAAAACAGACTCAAGCTAAGAAAAATCCTCAAAAATGTCTATTGGAACCGGGAGATGGCCATCTTCAACTGAAAAACAGAAAAAAATAAGAGAAGACAAACGTAGGCTATATAAATCATATCAATTATAAAAATGTAGAAAATAGCACTGAGCTTATAAAAATCCGCAAAATTGTCCGTTGGAACACACCGATTGCCATCTTCAACTGAAAAATAAGAGAAGACAAAATTAGGCCAAAAATCATATCATTTAATAAAATGATACATATCTTCTAGAAAATTTAGAAAATAGTCCCAAGTCAGAATGATATGCAAAACCGTTTGAAAAGGGAGATTGCTATTTTCAACAAAAAAATAAAAGCAGAAAAATTAGGCCAAAAATCATATCATTTAATATAAAGATCCATAACTTCTTGAGAATTTAGAAAAACAACCCCGAGCTCAGAAAAATCAGCAAAAATGTCCATTGGAACCGGGAGATCACCATCTTCATCTGAAAAATAAGAGAAGACAAAATGTATAAAATAGCTTGGAGCTCAGAAAATTTTGCAAAATTTTTCATTGGAACCAGGAGATCACCATATTCAACTTAAAAATAACAGAAGACAAACTTAGTCTATAAAAATCAAATGATTTATTAAAAAGATTCATATTTTCAATAAACTATAGAAAATCCATAAAAATAGTTGTTGGAACCGGGAGATCGACATCTTCAACGGAAAAATTAGAGAAGAAAAAATTAGGTATATAATCAAATCATTTAATATAAATATTCATATCTTAAAGAAAATTTACAAAAAGCCCGGAGCTTAGAAAAATCCGCAAAAATGTCTGTTGGAACCGGGCGATCGCCATCTTCAACGAAAAAAATAATAGAAGAAAAAATTAGGCCAAAAAATCATATTATTTAAAAAACAGATCTATAACTTTTCGAAAATATAGAAAAATAGCCCCGAGCTTAGAAAAAGGGGCAAAAATATCCATTTGAACTGAGAAATCGACATCTTCAACTGAAAAAATAAGAGAAGACAAACTTAGTCTATAAAAATCTAATCATTTATTATAAAATCCATATCTTCCAGAAAATTTGCACAAATGTTCGTTGGAAATGGGATATTGCTATCTTCAATAGAAATAGAAAAATAGTCCCAAGCTCAGAAACAGCTGCAAAAATGTTCGTTGGAAGCGAAAGATCGCCATCTTCAATTTAAAAAAAATAAGAGAAGACAAAATTCGGCTACAAAAATATATCATTTAATAAAAAGGCCATATCCTCAATAAAATGTAGAAAATAGTCCCGAGCTCAAAAAAAGTATGTAAAAATGTCCATTGGAACCAAGACATCGCCATCTTCAACTGAAAAATCAGAGAAGAAAAAATTATACTATAAAAATCATATCATTTAATCTAAAGATACATATCTTACAAAAAATGTATAAAATAGCCCGGAGCTCAGAAAAATCTGCAAAAATATCCGTTGGAACCGGGAGATTGCCATCTTCATCTAAAAAATATGAGAAGATAAAATTAGGCCAAAAATCAAAATATTTAATAAAAAGATCCATATCTTCCAGAAAATGTAGAAAATAGTCTCAAGGTCAAAAAAATCCTCAAAAATCTCCGTTGGAATCATGAGAATGCCATCTTCAACTGAAAATAAGAGGAGACAACATTAGACCAAAAATCATATCATTTAATAAAATGATCAACATCTTCCATAAAATTAAGAAAAATAGCCCAAGATAACAACAATCAGTAAAAATGGCTACTGTAACTGGTAGATCGCAATATTCACCTGAAAAAATTAAGAGTAGAAAAACATAGGATATAAAAATCATATCAGTAAATTTAAAAATTCATATCTTCCATAAAATGTAGAAAATAGCACCGAGCTTTGAAATATCCGTAAAAATTTCTGTTGGAACCAGAAGATAGCCATCTTCATCTGAAAAATAAGAGCAACCAAAATTAAGCTAAAAATCATATCATTAATAAAAATATCCATATCTTCAAGAAAATTTAGAAAATAACCTAAAGACAGAATAATCTACAAAAATGTCCGTAGGAACTGAGAGATCGCCATCTTTCCACTGAAAAATAGGAGAAGACAAATTTAGGCCAAAAATAATATCATTTAATTAAAATATCCATAACTTCACAGAAATGTTGGAAATATGCTCAAGCTCGGAAAAATACGCAAAAATATCCGTTGAAACCAGGATATCGCCATCTTCAACTGCAAAAAATAAGGGAAGACAAAATTTGACTAAAAATCAAATCATTTAATAAAAAGACTCTATCTACAATAAAATATAGAAAATAGCCCCGAGCACAGAAAAATCCCTAAAAATACTAGTTGGAACAGGAAGATCGCCATCTTCAACTAAATAATAAGAGAAGATAAAATTAGTCCAAAATGTTAACATTTAATAAAATGATCCATATCTTCCAGAAAATGCAGAAAATACCTCGAGCTCTGAAAAAACCGTGAAAATGTCAGTTGGAACAAAGAGATCGCTATCTTCAACTGAAAAATAAGAGAAGACAAAATTAGGCAAAAATCATAATATTTAACTAATAGATGCATATCTTCTAGAAAACACAGAAAATAGCTCCGAGTTAAGTAAAATCCGCAAAAAATGTTTGTTTGAACCGGGAGACCACCATCTTCTATTGAAAAACATGAGAAGACAAAATTAGGCTCTAAAATCATATCTTTTAATTTAAAGAAAAATATCTTACAAAAAAATTAGAAAATAACTAGGAGCTCAGAAAAACTGCAAAAATGTCCGTTGGAACTAGGAGATCGCCATCTTAATCTGAAAAAAGAAGAAAAATTAAGCTTAAAACCCAAATTATATAATAAAAAGATCCATATCATCCAGAAAATGTAGAAAATAGTTTCTAGGTCAAAAAATCCACAAAAAATCTGTTGGAACCGAGAGAATGCCATCTTCAACTTAAAATAAGAGAAGACAAAATTAGGCCTAAAAATCGTATCATTTAATAAACAGGTCCGCACGAGAGTGGAGCTGTGAAGCCCCAAACCCGATAAGCGTCCACAATACATAAACAGGTCCCTGTAACCACAACAGAATAACAATAATAATAAAAGGAGAAACTGAAATAAAATTCCACATCTCAAACATTGTCCAACAAGAAAATAAGTCCAACATCCAGAAAAGCCACCAGGCTAAAAGAAAAGAGTCTAAAGGCCCAGAACAAGGCCAACAAAAGCGACGACATAACAAAGTATGGGTGCTACGCACCGATAACAAAACAACCGTCTAATAAAAGTAAAACACAACGAAGACACTAGGACTGGTCCCCAGTGTCCACGTACTCCCCGTCAAACACAAGCACGGGCTCGGCGTCAGCACACACCTCGTCCTCAACTAGTAACTCAGGCTCGGGCTCTAACATGTGTCACCCAAAAGAGAAAAGGGGCACATGTCAGCAAGTCGGAAGACTTGTGCAAGGAAACGGGAATAATGGTAAACTAGCAACCTAGCAATTAAATCATGGTGCATGGCAAGTAAAGTACGGTGGTAACAAGTGAGGTAAAGGAGAGTACACGTGGCAAGTATCAAGTAGTAGGGGTGACATGTAATGTCAAGTAACAAGTGAGGTAAAGTATAGTACAAGTGGCAAGGGGTTGTTGTGACATGTAATGTCAAGTAACAAGTACAAGTACAAGGGATCACTCAACGAGTGCCCTATTGCCCGCAGGCTGTGTTCAAGTATCAAGTACAAGGGATCACTCAACGAGTGCCCTATTGCCCGCAGGCTGTGATGAGCTCGTCTTCTGGAACACGAGCCAGAAAGTGTATTTGATAAGTATGGCGTAGGGGTGCACCTAGCCAGAACAAGTAACACTAGTATGTAGCGATGCTACGCAATCACGATGAGTATTCAAGCATGCAATGACATGAGCAGATAATTCGCATACTGTTAATTAAATTAAACGTGACAGGCGAAATGCAATGACATGAACATATTCGCGTACCGTTAATTAAATTAAACGTGACAGTTAAAATGCAATAACAGTTAAGGATGCATGGATGACATGAATAGTTAATACGCGTACAGTTTAGGGAAATTAAACGTGACATACAAGCATAATGATGGTGACGGACCAAGCTTCGTTGTCAAGCTAGGTCAATGGCGTCTAAACGGCTATCCTTTCACCGTCTAGTCTCTTTTACGCTAAAGCAAGGTAAATGGCCTAAGACATGGCCTAAATCAAGAGATGCAAGTTTCACTTGCCTAACACCGGGGATTTACGATCACTTCGTCACACGGATGCTATCTACGGGGGAAATTGCTGTTTTGGGGGAACAATCAACATGAATTTTATTAGGGTTTCATAAAAATATAAATAAGTTATGAAAACAACGGTAGATCGATTTCTTACCGAGAGGAGACGGAAGGAACACTCCGGGGAACCCTAGGATCAGATCTGGAAAAGATTGGAGAAGTTTGGGGAAACTAGGGTTTTTGGGGGATTTGGGGATTTGATGGATTTTGGGTGTGATTTGAGGAAGATGAGAGGTAGATAGGGTAGATGGATGGTTGGGATGATGGATTTAGGGCTTGGAATGAAGCAATGGAGCTTGGAGGAAGGTGGGGGATCAATGGGGGCGATTTTAGGGTTTAGGGTCGAGTTGGAGGGGAAGAAAACGTTTGGGTTGGGTATTTATAGGCTAGGCTGGCGGCTAGGGCAAAACTAGGGTTTACATCACTAGTTAGTCGGTCAAAGAACAACCACTGACCGACTAGTTTGACAACTAGTCGGTCGGTCGACCAACGCAGACCGACTAAGTGTAAACAGTAGCTACAGGTGAAATTAGGATTCTAGAGTTAGTCGGTCCATGAACATATACTGACCGACTAGTTTGGCATCTAGTCGGTCGATGAACGTTCTTAGACCGACTAAGAGTAAACAGTAACTGATACAAAAATAATTTGATGAGTTAGTCGGTTCAAGAAGCATTGCTGACCGACTAGTTTGCAACCTAGTCGGTCAACCAACGTTCTTAGACCGACTAACGATAAACAGTAACTCCTGAGAAATTTAGAAAGCTAACTAGTCGGTCCAAGAAGGATTGCCGACCGACTGGATCGTCATCTAGTCGGTCGGTGGCCCTTCTTACACCGGCTAATGAGCACAGAAAGTACCGATACGGAGCGCGAGACCCCGGGATCGATTCCTAAGACTCCTAGGCTTGATCTAATAGTTAGATACGACCGTTATGAAGTCCGTCACGAGTGACTTACTTCGAAATCGACAATCCTAAGGAAGAAGCGAGAAAATACGACGAATCGATCGAAAAGGAAATCTACGGAGACGAAAACCACACAAGAGGAGAAAATCCACCAAAACACATATTATATTATATTATAATCAGATACAAGAAAAGCAGTCGTTACATCCTCCCCAACTTAAGAAAAATTCCGTCCTCGGAATTTCCAAAACTCACGAGTCCGGAAACAAAAGTGGGAAACGCTCTCGCATCTCATCCTCATTCTCCCAAGTAGACTCTCCAGGTGAACCGTGTCGCCACATCACCCTCACAAGATTGACAATCTTGTTCCGAAGCGATTTCTGACGCCTTTCCAGAATCTGCACTGGATGCTGGTCATACGTCATATCGGGGCGAACGGTAATCTCCGAAAAATCCACCGCATGAGACGGATCGCTAATGTATCGACGAAGCTGCGACACATGGAAAACATTGTGAACTCCTTCCAAAGATGGCGGTAAGGCCAAGCGATAAGCGACCTCGCCAACCCTCTCCAAAACGTCAAATGGTCCAATGTATCGCGGGCTCAACTTTCCACGCTTTCCAAAACGAATCACACCACGATTCGGGGAAATCTTCAAGAACACATGGTCGCCCGGCTGAAACTCCAAAGGACGACGTTTAGCATCCGCCCAATGCTTAAAACGGTCCTGAGCAATTCTCAACCTCTCCCGAATATTCCTGACGATATCCACGGCCTCCACGATCATCTCAGGTCCCAACAACTCCCGATCACCAATGTCATCCCAACTCAATGGCGATCGACACTTCCTCCCATAAAGAGCGGCGAAAGGCGCCATGCCAATACTCGCCTGGAAGCTGTTGTTGTAGGAAAACTCTACCAGATGTAGATGGTCCTCCCACGAACCCTTGAAATCCAACATGCACGCCCTCAGCATGTCTTCCAAAATCTGAATCGTCCTCTCGGACTGGCCATCCGTCTGCGGATGGTACGCCGTGCTGAAACTCAGACGCGTACCCAAACTCTTCTGCAAACTCTGCCAAAACTGAGATGTGAACCTCGTGTCTCTGTCAGACACGATACTCACGGGGACTCCATGAAGTCGCACAACTTCCTACACGATTCACGATACATCACTATCCAAACTAGGAAAAAGGAAATAAAAACGGAGAGTAAAAGAATTTACCTCCATATATCTCCTTGCTAGCGCCTCAGTGGACTGTCCCACTCGGAACGGAATAAAGTGAGCAGATTTGGTCAATCGATCTACGATCACCCAAATCGCGTCATTCTGCTTCGGACTCCGAGGTAGTCCAGTCACGAAATCCATAGTGATGTGTTGCCACTTCCACTCCGGAATCGGAAGCGGTTGTAGCAACCCGGCCGAACGCTGATGCTCCGCCTTCACTTGCTGGTAAAACCAAGCACTTGGCTACACTCCGAGCCACGCTCCTCTTCATACCATGCCACCAATAATTCAGACGAAGATCCTGGTACATCTTGGTGCCACCAGGATGCACAGAATACGGCGAACTGTGTGCCTCCACCATCAGCTCCTCTCTGATATCCCCAGCTGGCACACACAACCTGGCTCCAAACCTCAGCGAGCCATCCTCATGAATCAAAAAGTCAGTCCGCAGACCGGCTTCCACCATCTCCCGAATCCTCACCAGCTTCGGATCCTCAGCCTGGCCAGCCTTAATCCGATCCACGATCGTCGACTGTACCTGCATGTACATCAACGAAGAAGCCTCCCCAGGAAGAACAATCTCCACGCCAGACTCGCAAAAATCCTGCTGCAATCTCCACTGCGAGGTCAAAATCATCACCGCCGGAAGCCTACTCAAAGCATCCGGAACCACATTCACCTTGCCAGGGTGAAACTGCAAATCAATATCATAATCCGCCATAAGCTCCAACCATCGACGCTGTCGCATGTTGAGCTCCTTCTGAGTGAAAATATACTTCAAGCTTTTGTGATCGGTGAAAATCTTCACTTTCTCACTCAGCAAGAAGTGCCTCCAAATCTTAAGAGCAAACACGACGGCAGCCAACTCCAAATCATGCGTCGGATAGTTCTTCTCATGAACCTTAAGCTGACGAGACGCATACGCCACCACATGCCCATGCTGATGCAACACGCAACCGAGACCCTTGCCAGAAGCATCGCAAAAGATCTCAAATCCACCGCTGCGATCAGGCACAACAAGAATAGGGGCAGTCGTCAACCTCTCCTTCAGAACACCAAAAGCACCCTCACAATCACCCGACCAAACAAAAGCAACATCCTTCCGCGTCAACCTGGTCATCGGCTCAGCAATACGAGAAAAGTCCTTGATGAATCGCCGATAATAACCAGCAAGTCCAAGAAAACTCCGAATCTCAGATGCTGACGACGGAACAGGCCACTCCCTGATGGCCCGAATCTTCTCGGGATCCACAGAAATACCATCTCCAGTCACCACGTGCCCGAGAAAAGCAACTCGATCCAGCCAAAACTCGCACTTTGAAAACTTAGCATACAACCGATGCTTCCTCAAAATCTCCAACACCGTCCTTAAGTGCGAGGCATGCTCTTCCTCCGACTTCGAATAGATCAGAATGTCGTCAATAAAGATAACGACAAACTTATCCAAAAAGTCGTAGAAAATCAGGTTCATCAGATTCATGAAAACTGCGGGCGTGTTAGTTACGCCGAACGGCATAACCACGAACTCATAGTGTCCATACTTCGTCCTGAACGCTGTCTTCGGAACATCTCCCTTCTTCACCTTCAACTGATGGTAACCACTCCTCAGATCCAACTTTGAAAACACCCTCGAACCTCCAAGCTGATCAAAAATATCATCGATGCGAGGCAACGGGTATTTATTCTTAATGGTCACCGCATTCAACTCCCGATAATCCACGCACATGCGACGCGAACCATCCTTCTTCTTAACCAATAGCACCGGTGCTCCCCACGGAGACACGCTAGGATTAATATAACCCTTCTGCAAAAGCTCATCCAACTGCTTCCGCAACTCTTCCAACTCTACAGGTGCCATACGATACGGCGCCTTCGAAATCGGCTGCGCACCTGGAACAAGATCGATAGAAAATTCCAAAGCTCGATCAGGCGGCAAACCAGACATCTCCTCGGGGAAGACGTCGCCAAAATCACGCACCACAGCTGGCCACTCCAGCTCCATCTGCATAGCCACAGCCTCTACCGGCCTGGCCCGAAATCTGACAGGACCAAGCGAACTGCTACCACGACTGAACTCAAACACTGGATGTCCGGGAATCTCGAACACCACCTTCTTCCTCCTGCAGTCAATCGTAGCATAGAAGCTCGCAAGCCAATCCATCCCAAGAACTGCATCATAGTTGATGATGTCGTGGACAATGAGATCAGCGAAAAGCTCATGTCCACAGACCACCAACGAGCAAGAATTGCACCCACGATG